>JAFNEN010001592.1:0-27826 GCA_019343175.1 Oedothorax gibbosus | reverse complement strand
CTGTACTTGGGATTTGAATGAAAATGAATGATTATTGAAATGAATGATTAGTGAAAATTTTGGACTTTCTACTTTCGGGCGGAATTTGCCTGATTTTCAGCACGCTGTAGCAACTAAACTATTAGTCTGACATAAATAGTGTGATTGACTTTTATTTAGCTTGTTTAGAGTACTTTAACTTTTGTTTTGACGTTTTTGTTGAGAAATCAATACATTTCCTGCAAGAAGGAAAAAAACCAAAAAAGGGGTAAAATTTTGGGATTTTTTCGATTTTTTTTATTGTTCCCATGCCTGAATTTGTACACAAAGTTGAAATTCGGATTCAGCACCCTCGAAAACATATAAAAACCGTTGAGAAAACAATTCCTGTATTTTTTTCCTGAAACGCCCCTTTTTGACGACCTGATGGTTACTGGACTAATTCGCTGAAATGCTTATCTAAACCAAATTTGTTTGTGCAGTAACTCTTACAAAGAAAAAGTTTTTTGACAAGCTTTTATCACCTCCGATTAGAAAAACAAATTCATGCTCAACTTACAAATATACAAAATTATTTTGGTTATATATCTCCGCAAACGGCAGTACCTAATAAGGTTTCCATTATTTTTTAAAAATTTAAGTCAAGGGAAATAATAGTAATACATTTTTTATGTGTGGGGATGAATTCACTTGCACCTAAAATATTAGGAGTAAAAAAGTATAGATAATAATCCACCTCGCCAAAATTGGCATATCTGTATTTTGAATCGGGAAAAATAATCAATCTTTGTATTGTATATTTGTCTTTGTATTGTAACATAAAATACTTCGTTTCCCAATAAATGTATGTAGATCGAACGCTTTACGAATGACACAAACAAAACACCGTTTCTTTGCACAAATGTTAGAAGTGAATCCTTTTAGAAGAATAATTTATTTTTAAATAACTAGTAGAGGATTAAAAAAGGAGACCATTTTTCAGTGATACCATCGTTTGGACCATAACATCGTTTTGTCAAGTGGAAGCTAAAACGCCTGCATTCTATTGTTGGAACTTTAAGAATCTCGCAAAAAGCGAATCATTACATACAAATTATTATTTTTGATTCCGTGACATTTTGTTTTGCCAAAAGATTTTTGGCGTGAAAAAAATACTTTAATATTTATTTCGTCATATTCAACAAAATCTTTTTAAATAAAAGTTTGGTGCTATTACTGCAAATAGCCAATGTAGATAACAATCTTTTCTTGTATTGAATCTGGAACATTTATATTGAGCGAGTTTTACACACCCTGAATTTCACATTTACCATCAATCAATGTCTCCCTCAAACTCATTGTGGTGTGAGGCTATTCATGGACTGCGGAAGATTAGAAAGATTTGCTGATCATCTGATTATTGTCAGTAGATGGTCTTTCCGAAAATGATAATTTGTATGTACATGTTGACACCGTAACCGTCGTTTCTTCGCAATTCTGATGGTTGCTGGGTCGGCGCTTATATTCGACTAAAGACCGCCGTGTTGCTAATGGTGGCTGGGGCACGTTAAATATGTCGTGGTCACAAAGTCCTCCATGTTCCCATACCAAATTAATACCTCTGGGCCCTGGGGGTACCAGATCAGGGGGTTATCGGCCTTTGATCTGGATCAAAATTCCGATATGTGAGTGAGAATGGATGTGTGAAAGGGACCTTCCTGTAAAACGGATGTGTCATGCTGACGAGCAAAAGTCGGACTTCCTCCCTTGTGGCGCTCAATAAAAACGGAAGCCGCCCCACTTCGCCTTAAAAATCGGGTAGTTCTCTACTCCGGGCTCGGTTACCGAGTGGCATTAGAAACAACAACAACCGTCGTTTCTAGATTATCCCAGGAGTGTAGTCATAATTAATGGACTAATCTATGGTGGTGGTCTTTTAAAAATGTACCTAAATGTACTCTACTAAAACTGAGCTAAGAATAACCAATTGAAAATATGCATGATTATGCATTATTAAAATCATCGAAAATCGACACATTGTAGCTAACATTAAAAGTTATTTTTTTATAAGCAAAAAGAACAAGTAGGTTTTTGTACAAGTAAATGTTACTTTTACCCGCTTCCAAGCTCTACTTATGCAACTTAGAAAAAAAATCTCTAAATTCGTCCTTTAGCTAAAACTAATTTAAAGTTTTAAACACTAAACGTTACTAATTTTGTTTCGCCGATTTAATAAATAGCCATTATCGTTTGCTAAATTGTTTGAAGTTCAAAGAATAATGATGTAATTTTTTTGCTGTAAAAATGGAAGAGAAGCATAATATAATTTAAACTTCCTTACTTTGAAAATTTTTTAAAATATAGAATTTTATGTAAAAAAATACCGTTATCAGTTGGTTGTGTTAAAATAACAAATTTTAATCACCATAATTGCCCAATATATAGTCAGCTTTTATATTTTAATGGCAAGTACAGTTGATTCCCGCTATTTGGGCTATTTGTGTCACATAAATGGAAAATTGATTTGTATAAATTAAGTGCTGTTAAAGCTTGATATTTAAGCTAATTTTTAATGCGTGAAATGCATAGAAAGAGCAATTATTACCTTCATAGATATTCGAAATTTCAATACAGCCAATTTATTGTTAAAAAGAGTTCAAAGTCAAATTAATTAAATATTTTGTGATTTATTTCTAAATATAATATTAGTAGGAAATTAGAGCGAGTATGCTTTAAATTAAATAAAGGTTATAAATACTGAAAAATGAATCATTTAATCAAGCGCGTGAAAGCTCTAATTAAACATTATTGGAACCGCAAGTACGGTAAAAAAAACTGTATCCGCAGTTTGTGAAATTTTTCTTTGGTGCTTTCTAAATTCTTTTGTTTCGTTGGGTGGATGGTCGAAAAGGGGTGCAGCCACAGCGGGAAGGTTTCACAAATTCTCCACCAGGGAAACAAGTTGGATTGGCCGATTCCCTAAGCCTTTCTATTGGTCGGCCATTTCTCGACGCCCCCAACAACGATCCCCTTTGAACCCTCATTACCCCTTTCCTTCTTGACCAGCGAGTGTCCCATCTTGGCGTCTCTTTCTCATCGAAATATTTTCATTCCCACGAGGTAAGTTTTCTAATCGCATGGTTTGAGGCTCTTTTATATTGTGTTGCTTAAATATATTTTATATATTAGTGAGTTGATATCTTATCTAGTACAGGTTTTTTTGCACATAAAGCTGTTAATCATTATTGTTTAAATGCTTGCTTTCTTAACTCGGTGTGTGTTTTTAACATTAGTTTATGGCTAACTAGTTTAAATTGTAATATTACCAATGTGAGTGTTTTGACATATTTTAAATTTTTGAAAACATATTTTAAATTCGAATACATTTTGTTTTATAAAAAAATGTATTTTCTTGTGATTTGAATACGTAAGTGCATGTATAATTTCACTCACATTCCTTTATCTTAAAAAAAAGGTGTTTTTCAACTGACATCTGATCTTTTAAAATAGTGAAATCCTGGCCCAAATGCTTTCTGTAGTTTTAATCTATCTTAAGCTCTTCGAGTTATGACTCTTAGACCTTACATCATCAAATACCTCTAGAGCTATATAAATCAATATTTTAAGCTATAGCAGATATATGTTTCTTTTTAAATGTAAAACCTGGAAAATTCAGGATAGATTGAAATTGTTTTTGAGTCGACACCCTGACTGATATTTTATTATTGCAGTTATTCTTTGTATTTTTAAAGTAGTTTTCTGTCGTCCTAGGTTTAAAAGAATTATCAATGGAGATCTGGAGAAACTCTGCACTTGCTGGTAAGTTAGAGTTTATTTCTTTATATTTAATAATTATTATTCTAAAAAAAACTTTTTATTGAAACATTTTTTTCGTTAAACCGTTTATTTTTATTTTAAAATCGAGAAATTTAATATCTAAAAATTTTCGTGTTTCTAAGTTTTAGTTATTGCTTAGCTTTGTTGTAAAAAATAGATGAGCTGTTCATTGTGCATTTTTATCCTACTTTTCTTTTTTTAATTAGAAAGAATTAAAAAATGAAAAAGTAGGTATTATATGCGGTCGATGTCCATCTGTCTGTCCGTATCCCCTTCCAAAATTGGTTCTATCAATCGGATCTTAAAAATTCTTTTTTTTTTGTTAGAAAGCAATGACCTCAGAGACCCAAATTTCATACTTTTTGTCCGTCTGTCTGTACGTCCGGACGGACATAAATCTACTATCTGTCGGCAAATTTCCCATTGAATTAGCATTGAAATTCAATGTTGAGTCATTTAAATCACTGTTGCCAAATCAACAATGGCATGATAAACTTTATTTAAAAATATCTGAAGCGAAATAATTTTTTCATGAATCATTTTGGAATGACGTCATAAAATGTAGCACAATGTGATTCTTTGATTGTTCATTAAATGTTTACCAAGAAAGCGACAAGGCATATTTTTTGCATACAATTTACAATATTAAATTATTTTGTGAAAGAATATTAAGGAAATAATTGATTTTGGCTCTTAGAAGTTTAAATTATAGCTGAATGCTGTGTTTACGAATTTTTTTTCTACTGTGTATAAATCTAGTGTAGAAACGATTGTTGATGATATTTATGGTTGAGAACCTAGTTGTTTCCCGATTAGAATTTCAGTAAGTATTTAAGTAAGAGGAAAGTAGGTTATTTTAGTTCTTTAAGAACTTGTTGTTATTTTTGAGTTTAAAAAAAATGTAGTGAAGTAATTAATCATTAATTATAATTTGATTTTTCATTATATTTAATTAATATTTTTAATTTGATTAATATTTTTTAAATATTGTAACATGTTTTATAGATTTATATTATAATACAATTAGTTGTCAGCTTGGTTCGTTGTGTTTTTCCCCCTAAAAGGATGTTTTTAAATTCTATTATTTTTATCATAAAGATATCTTGATATCTAAAATAAGTTTACATAAGTACTAAGTTTTACTTAAGACTACATTAGAACTATAAGTTTTAGAATTTAACTGGGTGTCTACCTCTAATATACCTGGGAAAAATTCGGGAAATTTTAATTTTTGTGTAAAATGCCTGGAAAAATATTTGGTTTGGTTCTAATATACATTTGTTACATGGGTGTACTTATTTTAAATTCTCAAGCGTTCTGCCAAAAAAAAAATTATTTTTTATAAATTATTTCATTAAGTCAAGTTTACTTTTCCCCTTCCTTCAGACTTATTATTAAATTGAAATATTGATTTTTGTACAATAGTAATAGAAAGTAGTTTATCTTACTTTTACAGTAGCTTCTGTATAAAATAGATATTTTTTTTTTATCGGAAACACCTTTTTTTATATCTTACATTACTTTATTACTATCTTTAATGTATTCCACAACTTATTCTGCTGGTCATTTAAAAAGTTTTTGAATTTTTATTCTTTATATATTCATTTTATTTTCGTAAATCAACTTATCAATGTGTCACATTAACTAACTGTTTGGCAAATCGCAAAAAAAGTTCATTGAGACATATACAGCCTTGGTAAATATAAAGGTAATTTTTTTTATTAAGAAAAATATCTTTTATAAAAATAATAGGATGCCCTGTAATAAATGTGTGTAGTGGTTTTCAATCCACCTTTAGCATTAAAAACTCTAAATCTTAGCTCCTGCTTCATCAGATGGCTTTAGAGCGACATAAATCAATGTTGATAACGTAACATTGGCCCTGAATGGAAATTTAATGCAATTTGCACAATTCCTTTTCAATTAAATATTAAAAATTTATTTTCCAGGAGTACGAAAAGAAACGAATTCGGTGGATAAAGTGAATTTAAAAAATTTCTTATCGTAATTTAATGTTCGATTTAATCTTTAGATAGGTCTTCACCATCCAGTAGCTCTGATACATCTTTGGACTCGTTCAATAAAAATGGACAAATCCAGCCGACGATTTACATGTCGGATTTCTATGCAAGTTTAGAAAGTATGTTTTCATTTTTACACATTATAATTATTCTACATTTTGCGTATGGAAGTACATATTGCCGCATAAATGAGATCTGCCATCATGCCTCGATAGTCTAGTGGTAGGATGCTCACCTAGCACGCGGGCAGCCCGGGTTCGATTCCCAACCAGTTCGTGTAATATAGGAAAATCGTAAACTAAAAATATTACTTATTATTTGCCTGGAATCGAGATGGTTCTAGAACTTTCTTTAATATTCTATTTCGATTATTCTAGAATATTCTATGTAACTATAAAACCTAGGTCCCACCAGTTAGTGGGCAGTTCTGCATTCTGTTGTCTTCGGAATAAATAAGCTTATTACTTCAAACCGTGTGTTCATTCCAATCTTCGTGACAATATATTGACATTTTATAAGCTTTGCAGAGTAATTAGCGAATTTTGGATATTTTTCAAATATCTTTAAGTTTTTTTTTCTGCATTTGTAGATTTTTAAAAGCTGTTTGTTTGTGTTAGATTCTCGCTCCGATCATCGGCGATTTGAAGTTCTATGCAAATTTTTTTTTTCGTTACGTGGTTCGGTCTATGACGTCACGCACGTATGACGCAATGACCGGAAGTTGGGCGGTTCATTATATCGGCGAATAGGAGATAGCCATGTGTGAAAGCGGGACTTATAAGCGGGGTTAGGTATTCTATCAGTAGTGTTGTTTTTTGTGTTGTTTCTTTTGGTGGTTCTATCTTACCTTTTTGAGAGATCGGCGGTTGACAAAAATTAGAAATGAGGTGAAACCGTGAAAGTGATAGTTCACCGCTGCTGGTCGGTGGTCTCCGGCTTTAATCCGTGTGAAGTTTCTTTTATCGAAATTTAAGTTCTTTTCCAAGCCCGTTTCCTCCTGGTGTGTAATGTGTCGGCAGTCCTCAACGTCGTCCGGTGTTCTTTTTTGCTAATGACTTCATGAAGATAAACTGTATGTAAAATTTATTTTTGAACTCAAGTGGTTAGAAATTTCGAAATTGTTTTTAGTTTTTTTCTTTGAAAGATGTAATTGGTTAAGGATTGATTTATTTGAAGCTGTTCGGAATATTTTTTTGACGTCGTAGTTTATTTGTTAGGGGGTTAATATTTATCGAATTAACTTAATCCAGCCCAACTAAATTAAATGTATTTTTCGTAATCTAAAGAATGCTTTAAACTTTGTGCAATATTTATATTTATTTTTTCTGTTTACATACTTCTACAAAATTTGTTACATTTACTGATATATACAAATAATATTTATTTACAGTATTTTTTCCGATTAAATAAAAATTGTTCTATTTTAAACTTAATTAAGTCTCATTTTTGGCTTGTTTATTTTTCTAAGATATAGTTCTAACTGGGCATAATTAACTATTAGTTGACTTATTAGTTAACAGTTCGTTGTTTAAATTTTTTGCGGTTTGTTTTTTAAATTTAAGAATAACGTCCTTTTAATTTAGTTTATAAATTTCTTTTTATTTTTGATTTTAACGAAAAGTTATTGCTCAAATTCCTATTTCTTGGTTACAATTAAACATAATTTTACAATTATCATTTTTCTTATCAGTTTTATCTATAATACTTAAATTCAAATTTATACCTTTTTTCATTTGCATGCATATTACATAGGAATGTATTTATATTTTAATTATTTTTCAAAAGTAGATTTATTCAACTATTTTCTACATTCGTTTACATGCAAGTAACTCGGGGACAGTCTTATTAATTCGTGTACTTTTACTGTCTTTGCGCAGTTGACAGGAGGATGCCCGCATTCATGGATCCTGTGTGGAAGCCTCTCCCGCACGAGCGCCCACTCTACGGTAAAGGTGAGGGATTCGTTCACCAATTGACTTGATATTTATATTTAATTCCTCTTTCTTTCTCAAAGTCGACGGAGCAGTGACATATATAGAGAAAAGAGTTGTCGACTTTCGGATTTTTTAAAAAAAAATTAGTTAAAATTTAATGGACATGCTTCATCTATTGACCATAATTTATCTTACATTTGTTTTGTTTGAACTCTTTGAAGTTCAAATGTTTTTAATCAGTTTCTAACCCATTATTAGATTTGAAAAAAAATTCTACTATTGAATTTATAAAAATTGTGATTTTTTTGTTATTTTTTTTTATTTAATAAGTATACGCATTTATTTATTCGGTTATTTGGTTATCAATTTATCTTTAGAAAAATTTGCGATAGGACATGTTCAAAAATAATGTAATACTTTACTTTTACTCAATCAGGTCTGTCTTCACTGGACAATTATTCCGATGCATTTTCATATTTGCCAGGTGAAAATGAAGAAGGAAAGACTGCAAGTCTCGTCGAAGGATTATTAGCAAATTTAGCAGGTATTTTCATTGTTCTTTTTACATTTTATGTTGAGCATCAGTGTCAAATAAATGGTTTTGATTTTGAATGTTGATCTGTTTGCAGAAAAATTTATTTAGGATATAAATGCAGATATTTTACCCCATAGTTGTTAATAATATATATCTTTAAACGAGTACTTAATTTTGTTTAATTTAAAGTTCTGTATAGGTAGTTTTTAAAAGGCTCATCTCTATATTAAAATTGATAAATTGTAAGAATTACGAGTGTTGAGAGAAAACCTCATAGTAAAAAGTCAGGTTTAAAACTATGTATCCCACATTTGGTTAAAAATATCCATGCTGTTTATATTATAATGATAACGAGTTCAGGAAGTTTTATTGAATTTATTATTGTTATCATTTATTTTAATATAATATAAATAAATTAAATTTTTTAATAAAATTAATTAAATTAAATTTTTGAATAAAGAATTTTTTGAAATAAAGTTCTGTAGAGGATATTTAAAAAATGTTTATCTTTTTTTTTACTATTATTCATATCTTAAGAATTACTTGTGTTGCTGGAAAACGAGATAGTCAGATGACAGGTTAGCATGTTTTATTTCTGGGTTGTCTTTGTTACACAATGCAGAATACGAATTCGGAAATATGAAATATTTAATAGTATTTTTTTTGACATTTCAACATAATTTTTGCTCTATTATTAGCTCTGCCTTCCCTGTCTGATGAATCTGATGCAATCTCGCAAATTTCAAGTAACGGCAATGAATAAACCAGGGCAACTTCAGAATTGTGCTCTAGTTCAGCAGGTATGCATTGTTCAGTATACGTTTCAACCCTTTAAGAATGTGTGCTATTCAGTTTTAATGCAGTTTAACTTTTTATGACATATCGTAATAAATCCTTGATTGACTAAAAATGATCTAAATTGAACTGAATGCATTTTGTATGTTTGTTTAGTCTTATTTTTTATTTGTTGATATGAGAGAAAATTGATTTCAGATTCATTGATTCAGAAATTCATTCATTTTAAATCAGAAGTACTTAAACTCATTAAGAATCAGTAAATTTTTTTCTTTAGATTTTTTTAGTTACCTTTTGTTTACTTCGTTATCAAAGTTATTATTAAGAAGCATAGTTTTGATACAATTTGATTGCTTTATCAAATGGGAAACAAGTTATTAGCTTTTGGTTTTAATGAATGGATTTATTTATATTTAGAAGTGATGCCTGATTAGTATGTATTATATGATTCATGAAATTTTATTTAAAGTGTGCATTGTATCAATAATTTGTTGTAAACATTCAATTTTCTCCCCTGAAATTAGGTCGCTCTTCCCGGTATGATGCTTCACAGTCTTCAAGTGAAGATGGAGGAAACGGTCATAGGTTGCTCCTCTCGGAATTTTATTCCGCTTTTGCAGGTAAGTCTTGATATACAACATGTATATACACTATGTATATACAATGCACTTTTAAATAGTTTCATGTTACAGTTCATAGCATTTATAATTTCCATATCAAGTTTCTTTACCAAAAAATTTTGCACACTTAATAATGAAAGTAATAAGATATAGTTGAAAAATAAGAAACAGCTAATTCAAACTGTTTAGAACATTTAGTCTACTTACCTTTCAGTAACTTACAGACCTGCGCATTACATAAATAAATATTTAAAAAATCCGATTCATAGTGGTTAGGACTTACTCTTTGCCAACTTTTCCTTTTAGTCTGCCTCTGCCATTACTTGTGTGAATTAATGTAAATGAAGTTGGTTATTTTATATTATTTTATAACTTCTTGCTATTTCTAGAAGTGTGGGCATAATTTTATTACATAAGCTTGTGTCAAATGTTAAAATCTATAACTCTTTTTAATGTTTTTCAGATTCGTGCAGTGACGAGTGGAGTTCTTTTGAATCTCCGGTTTCTCCTCCTTCCGGTCAGTTCTCGAGGAAGATCTTCGTGGGGGCCCTGCCCTACAAAATAAGCGACTGTAAGACATCGCAATTCTTATTTTTGTTTTGAACCTTTTTGGACGTTAGGACAATTTCTCTTCTTTACAAACTCCTAGTTTTTCCACTTTTTTACTTGCTTCTAGTGCGTGTTAATTTTATATTTACAGAATTTTTTATTAAGTAATGTATTCAGTATTAAGTGTATGCATTCAGTATGCTTCCATTACTGAAGTAATACGTTAATTAAGTCATTACTTTAAATGAGTCTAAGTATATTTACAATATCATTATTTGTTATTAAGTTGTTTCTAGTTGAAACTATCGCAGTGGAGTAATATCAGAAATCGTTAAAAATTTATTTTGATTTAATATTTCTATTCAATTGTCTTGCATTAAATTGCTTCCATTACTAAAGTAATATCTTAGTTAAGCACTTTACAAGTCATAACTTTGCAACAACCTAAAGTAATCACAGTTTAAGTAATTGTATTACTATATTTATTTCTTGTGTATTCATCATCAATTGTGCATTTTCGCAGTTTATTCTGATCTAATTGACAGTTTTTGTATGGAATATGTAACTTTTTAATGGAAATAAATATATTTTGTGCAATTGTATTTCGCTTTTACATTCATTTTTACTGTTTATGTTTTTCTGTTTCTTTTCACCCATTGCTTACCATATTAAAAAAGTAGAGTAGGGAAATTTGCGAATAGTTTTACATTTTACTAACTGCATATAATGATCTTTTTTTAGAAGACTTTTTTGAAGATTGTATATTGGGTTTTAGAACATGTTAGAAAGAATTTAATCCTTGAAAATTAGTTTAAAAACTTTAATTAAAATGTCTAATACCACCCGCTTGTCTGTCAGAAGACCATCAGTTAGCCACTAGAAAAAAAAGTGTCCTATTCCTATCGTAAATATTCGAAGTCTCACAAAAGTTTTCAAAGCAGCATTAAAATTCCCGACTAAAAAAGACTTACAAAATGGCTCTTCCCCATTGAACTCAATAAAACAAAAGTGTTGCCAAAGGATTGCATAATTTTATTTATTAATATACATATCATATTTAAAATCACAAGAAAAAATTCATAAATAACATTTTAATTTTAGGCATCACTTTAAATATTATACACATAATAGATTATCAAATTTGTAGATGTTGTTTGTGGTTTCTGTAAAATTTGTTTTTCCTTGATAGGGTATGTTTATTGCCGCTAAGAAACAGAGCAGGGGAAACTCAACCCATGGTAATGGGACAAAATATCGCGGCCGAAATATCGCGGGCCAAAATATCGCGGCCGAAATATCGTGCGCCCAAAATATCGCGGACCCAAAATATCGCGGGCCAAAATATCGCGGGGACAAAATATCGCGTGCCCAAAATATCGCGGGGACAAAATATCGCGTAAAGTAAAAGTAGTGGATTTAATGGATTTTAAGGTGTTTGGCATTGGGAGGGAGTTCGATGGTAAAATGGTATTGCACTACTTACTTGTCTAGTAATTTGTGATGAAGTTCGGTTTTACCTATAATAGTCTGTATTTTTATAAAAATGTATTTAAAGTCATGCATATTTATGCATTTTTTTGTTATGACCATTTAGTCACGAGGTATGTTTAAAGGGTTAAGGTTTTATATTTGAACTTGATTTTTATAAATCCCATTAATTTATTTTAAGAATTCAGTTGGGGTAATTGTAGTCTAAAAAGTGTCTGAATTTTATAAATTAATATTATTTAACGAAAATGTAAACATTGTTTGATGCGTTACCTTTCTGTACTGCTCTTTAAAAAAGACTTTTTTTTAAATAGGAGGATTAGTTTAGGGATATTTTCAATGTGATCACGGGAGTTGGAGGAAGTTGAAATAGACATACATTATTATTAAAAAAATATATTAATAGTTTACTTGCATTCATATAACTTATGTAGCAACTGAATAATTTACTTATTTTACTGAACACTTACAGAACAAAAAATAAGTTGATTAATCAACTACAGTGGAACTCGTTTATAGCGAGTCCTGATTTTACGAGGACCCGGATTTACCGAGGAAAGCAAGAATATTAGGTTGGTCCAATGCTAAGTCTATGGAAGGGAAATCGCTTGCTACGAGCAAGCCTCGGATTTAACGAAGAATATTTTTTCTATCTTGTAAATTTTTTTCACTATGCAGTCGATGAACTTCTAAACGAAGTTAACTCTTTTCTTGGAAAAGTTGTCCTCACCCCCTTTGTTTGGAGAAATTCCTTTCAAGCCATACTATGAATAGGAAGAATGGTCAAATATGCGGTTCAACAGGTGGCTTATTTGCAGAAGCAGAGTGAGGAAAGGGTTCTTCAGGGTCATTGGGGGCGCTGGTCAGAGGTTTTCATTGATAACGTTTGCTAAATTTTATGGGGTTATGTCGAACTGGATAGTTTTAACCGTTGACGAGATGAAAATTTTCCGGGAGTTTAGAGAGGAGCTAAAGATGTCGACCTCTGCAAAAAGCATTGATTGTCTTATTATACTGGTTCAAAGCTGCTAAAGAACACTCATGTTGATGAAAGCGTACAATTACAATAAAACTGACTGTCTTTTTACAAGCACTTAGATTTAACTAGTAAATGTTGCGGTCTTTTCTGGCTCGTTATAAACGAGTACAAGTGTATTTCGTTTATGATATAATTTATATAAAAGTAGTTACATATAGTTAGGACTAGTTTTATACAGTCACTTTTTACAAAACGTTTATGTGCCTCTTTATTTTTTTTTTGTTCGAAAGGTATGATATCAAAGATCTATTAGTGTAGTGGTATCGAGATATTCAATGTGGTTACCATTCATTGTAGCGTAGGTCAAACTTTAAGGTGTAGATGACAAGAGCAATATTTGAGGAATGACTGGCAAATTGAACAATCAAATGAAGAAAGACAGAATCATTTCATTTATTTTATTTTAGTTAATGGAACCTGTCATAAAGACCTTTTGAGAAGCTAGATAGAACACGAGTTATCCTCAAGAATGTTAAACTGTTGTTATATCCCTTAATGATATCTACAGGATAAATCAAATCATTCAATTTTTAAATAAACAATAAAGAATATTTGTTTATAATGTACAATACTCTATAGCAAATTTAAAAAATGCTATTTATCTTTTTATTTTATTATCATTATTGCATTCTATTTTCATTTATTAAAATTCCTGTTTATGAATTCTTCTATCTCCCCACACATGATTCCCATAGTAAGTTGTGTAAATATTCTATTTTAAATTCATTTTTAGGTCATATATTTTTTTCAAAGTTTTTTCGGTTTTTTTTTTTGT
Organism: Oedothorax gibbosus; assembly: GCA_019343175.1. NCBI lineage: Eukaryota > Metazoa > Arthropoda > Arachnida > Araneae > Linyphiidae > Oedothorax > Oedothorax gibbosus. The sequence goes on along the minus strand of JAFNEN010001592.1, from coordinate 14,275 downwards.
TCACTCGTTGATCCCTCGATGACCAGAGATCTCGATTGCGCTTGATAATTACCTCCTTTCGAATATTTAATGGTAAAAAAAAATTACAAATATGTTTATTTTTTCCTTCAAGCCAAACATTCCCAAAATATATCTTTAGGACTTCAAAAACGTTCTAACTATTTAAAATAATTTCACACCCAATGTAGCAACGATAAAACCATCCTTCTGGCAATAGGGAAGTTGCGTGAATTTCAAATTTATTCGCAAACAACAGTCCTTTCAACTGCACATCGAATGGTATCAATCAGACTAGTAAAACTTAATTAAATTAGTCAACAATTGACTTTGAAGAAAGCGATATGTCACCTGTCACCGCCTTTAAAACACTCACAATCCTCTTGTTATGGATTATGACATCAGGCTTGGCTTTCTTGTTCCATTGACGTGTACTTTCATTAAACTTCCATGTCAGGGCCTGACCATGACAGGTTGGGTCCAATTCCGGGATACTTTTGTTTGACCATTTCGAGTTTCTGATCTTAACCAAAAAAAATACATATAGTACCTGTAGGCACCCAATATGGAGACCCTAAGATAAATTAATTTTTTTCGCCATCTTATACACGTCACAGGACTTAAACAATTTTTGACCACAATCTCTGGATTGTGGACTACCATAAATAAAATTGACTTTGTAATTAATATGGTTTAATTTTATAATAAAAACAAAAAAGTACCAAGTGTCCATAAAAGGAACTACCTATCCCTATTATGGACATGCATGTCCATATTAGAGACAGGTGGCTCCTTATGGAACTACTACTGGATGAAAGAGCCACACTTGAGAGGGATTTTAGAAGTAGAGGGGATAAAAGAAATATCAGTATTGCGAGTGAGGGGAAGGGGGCAGGGTAAATACCGTCAAAACGTACACTTTAGAAGGGAGAGGGGTCATTTTCGGTTGTGGCTCTTCAAAAACCTTCAAACAGCAAAAATATCACTAATTTGAACATTAATTTATTATTAATTAGCTAAATAAAATCTCATTAAACAGATATGTTACAAATTTGTGAATCTGAAGACTCATTAGATGTCCGTATTGCACGTAAGATGTCCATATTGCGAATCAGGCTTAGTTTTACTAAATGTTATAATAAATTAACAAATAAAACGTCAAGCAATATATGCAATATCAATCAAAAATATGTTTTATCAGCTTTCTAAAACACTCCACTTTTCAATTTTTTAAAAACAATTATCCAATATATCATATGAATATAAACTTTCCTATAATTAAGATCAGCACACCACAAAAATACTAATTACCTTCGAAAGGGTGAACAATGCTCTTTTTTCCACTTAGCCTAAAATATTTTTTATATTTTTTTAACTGCTTTTCTTCACGGACATGTAGCACTATCTCTCGATTAAAAATTTAACTTTTAAAGATATAAGTTTTGTTCAGATTGATAACACTGTCCATAATGGGTACAAGTAGTATATTTGGGGGGAAAAAAGACCTTTTAAAGTAAGGTCAATCCTCAAATTTAATATCAATCTATCATAGTGCTTAATTTTTTAGAAAAGCAAAAATACTTTTAATTATTTTGGCCATAAAATGATACGAAAATTGTTAGATGTGAAGCCAAATTTGTAGGTTTAAAGCCAATTTTGGAATGCACATGGAAACGAACCTTCAATAAAAGAAGCCCGCTTTTAAATATGTCCATGTGTCAAAGAGGGAAAGGAAACCTATAATTATCTCCAGGCGCTACGAAATTTTGAATGCTCAACACAAAGAAGCAGAAATCCATTCATCAGGTCCATTCATGGTCTCAGAGCTTTGAGCAAGAAGGGGGAAAGAGAAGTTCTTTTGTCAAAACGACAGAGGGGTTGACCCTTCTACCTAAGCCCCCTCCCCCCCCCCCTGGTTCCTTGCCTGTGTATCTATATTTTTCTTCCATAGTATTACTGAGGCACATAAGTTGCGAGGACCTATCTGTTAGAAAATATTTAAAAAACATAATAAAAATTACTTAACTTGTAGCTACTTAAACCATTGGCGTTTTTAAAGATAATTTTAACGGAAAGTTATTTGACTGTGGTAATTGATGCACTATTGAAACCCTTAGAAAACACCCTTTGAGGAACCCTTAAAAACATGTAAACTTTAATGCTGATATTTTAAAAGAAATAAAAAATTGGTGTTAATGTTTTCCTTTAATAAAAGGTCATAGGACTTAAAATGCATAGAATCATTTCAATTGACCAACTTCATAAAAGTTTCCATATAAAAAATGAAATTAAAATGTGAAAATAAGAAAATTGAATCAATGCATTGAACATCACTTAAGTCGCTATAAAAATTCTTACAACCAGATTCAACTATTGTTAAATATTTTGTCCAATCTAAAATAATAAATTAATTGAAAATATAATACAAATTTAAATACACAGAAACAACCTTGAAATTCATCCAAAAATAGACTTAGACAATCATCATATTTGAAAACAAAATTATGTTATCGTTGCAAGAATAAGCCGCACATCAGACAACGCTCACGATTTTTATAAAGGTATCACGAATTTACAAAATAAGAGATATTTAATCATCTCTTTTAACCCAAATGCAAAAATATTAAAAATATTTTTAATTAATAAAAATTTTAAAATAAATTTTTCAATCTTAAATATATATATACATAAATAAAAAATACTTGCATACAGACCACACATATCGTATCAAACAAACCATACTTACCACACCATACATACCATACCAAACAAACCATACCATACCATACAATATATATAATATTTATATACGCACGTTTGTACAAAGCACTATACAATTTTACCATCTCATAACTTTCTTGAAAATCACATACGAATCCACTACTAAATGGTTATAACAACAAATGCATGACTTAAAATACATTTTTATAAAAATTCAGTCCCCTAATAAGTAAAACCGAACTTCAACCCAAATTACTGGATAAGTAAGTATAAGTAAGTAGTGCAATACCATTTTACCATCGAACTCCCTCCCACTGCCAAACACCATAAAATCCATTAAATCCACTCAATTTTTACTTTACGCGATATTTTGTCCCGCGATATTATGGGCCCGCGATATTATGTCCGGCGATATTTTGTCCCGCGATATTTTGGTCACGCGACATTTTGGGCACGCGATATTTTGGCCCGCGATATTATGTCCGGCGATATTTTGTCCCGCGATATTTCGGCCGCGATATTTTGTCCCCAAACCCCAACCCATAGGTTCTTAGGAGAAAAAAAAAGAGGGATTGGGAGAATATATTTATTTTTTATAGCTATAATTTTGTAAAGACAGCTCTTTTCCTATTAAAATGTCTGTTCTTTTTACAAAAAAAACCCTCCAAGGATCATAGGGACCATACTGGCTAGAATAGAATGGTGATGATGATGTCGTGTCCATGGATAAAGATTATATGGGACCAAAGGTCTCATAGACTGCTTCAGCGATCTGTAGGCAGTGGTCCTCATAAAGGTCTTCGTAGGGCGAGTTGGTGATTTGCTGCAACTTTGCCAGGATGGCTGGACAAGATAAAAGATGTTTTGGATCCAGTTCCGAGTCGGGTCAGTTTCTGCAGCTGGAGTATTTTCTAGTTCCATCTTTTTGGATTTCCATCCCCTTGAAGTGGCCTGTCCTTAATCTAGTTAAGGTGGTCGCAGTTACCCTATTGGTGTTTAATTTTAGCACTTCTGCTGTTAAATTTTGCTTTGGCCATTGAGTTGATGTCATTAAGAGTGGTTTGGGGAAGAACGTCTGTGTTGAGTTTTCTTGCTTCCTAGCATAGAATAATAGATACTATTAATTTACAAAAAAGACATATTAATCGCACTTAATATTTTGAGGTGGTATTGAATAGATACATAGTACAGATTCAAATCTATTGACGATCAAGTTAATATAGAAGAGAAATGCATGTGCTATTGATGACGGCTATCAGCAACTAACCATGATCCCCCTTTCAAAAATAACTAATTTGTGGTTTTAGTGTGACATATCATTTCCATCAAAACGAACTAACTTCTAACAAAACTAACCCATCAATCTCTTATGCTCACCAAATATCATGGGATTGCCAAACCTGGCTATTTTAGGTTCTCTACCGTGGACAATTTCACAATTAAAATATTTGAGATGCTAAGAAGTGACAGACAGACTATATGAAAAAATTTCAATATCAACACAGAAGCTTTGTTAAGCAGACAAATTGAACCCCCGATCACCAAAATACAACAGAAGAATTATAAACTTTTTAATCCTGGTTCAAACCTGTATAACGGCAATCCTGTGGTTCTAAACTACGACGCCCATCTCTAATAGCCCTCGTGTAGCTTTAGTGCGACGATAATTCAAACTAACCTATAAAGGCAACGCGACGCTCTCCCAACTGAGCTATTTCGTCACAAAGGAAATTAAAAAAAACCTATTGAAATATTTGTTGGTTGCAGTCTAATACTTTTTAAATGGTTAAAAACTGAAACTATCTTTACTTTAAATAGCATATTCGTTTAGCTTAGTTTGAAAATCGTCGCACTAGAGCTACACGAGGACTATTTGCGACGGGCGTCGTAATTTAGAACCACAGTCAGGTATTGAGCCGACACCTCAGTCGGCACTTATCGCAACCGTTAGGGCGACATCGTACGCAGCGTCGGGACTTTGGAGCATATTTAACGTGCACTCCCTCTAGACGGGGTATTATTCGTCGGAATTTTTTTGCTGCACGGACCTTTTATAGGTCGGTAGTTATTTTGGCAATGCCCGAACCTGGGACCTTCCGCATGCAAGGCGAACGCTTTAACCGAATTGGATCCCCAGCAGAAATTTATTTGTGTGGTACCAGTATCATTGTCGTTGCAGATTAATTGTTTAAAATGAGGAACAAGCCAACATTTGTTTTAAAGATTTCTGGTATTTGTTAATGTTTTTTGGTGTGGTTTTTTATGTGTCTTATATTTCTTAAATTGTATTTAACGATTAATTCGTTTAGTTATGTTTTAAATGTAACCGGGAGATGTGTTACTTTTTTTAAAAACATATTGCACCTTTATTCTTCGAAATGTAATAATTATTGAATTTTCAATGAAAAGTAGTTAGCTAAATTTTGTATGACGCTTAAAGATTAATATAGAAATAAATGTAGTGTTTGGTGCTCCCTCAGACGCATTTGTACATTTCCGCAGTTTTATCTGATCTAATTGACAGTTTCTGTTAAAAGCCTACATGTTTTTATAATGCAAGTCAATCAATAAATTTCTTTATTTCTCATACATGGATTCCTCTCTTCGCAGGTGCAGATCCAGCCCTACCTGGAGAAGGACGGGGGTGCGTGCGAGGGCTGCAGTCGCCCTGCTGCGGTCGCGCTGCTTCGGAGAAGTGCACCAGAATATGCCGCACTACGTGCCCATGTTGCGGTGGTTGAATTGACATGTGGACACCACTTGATTGTGTGAAGAATGTAGATGGTTTTATTTTAAGTGAAATGTTAATGCTGCTTGTTTTTACGATAACATTGCTTCTTTATTTTGAATGGAATATGTAATTTAAAGTATGTATGAAAATGTGTTTTTTTTCGATATCTCTTTACTCTTTGTGTGTTACATTGTTAGATCATTTTAATTTGCTTAAAAGTACCGAAAAAGCATCAATATGAGTAAGTAAGTACATGTGTTAGGCCATTTAAAAAACAAGAAGTTCTTAAATAACTAAAATAGCCTACTTTCCTGTTACTTAAATACTTATTGAAATTCTAATCGGGAAACAACTAGGTTCATAACAGTAAATATCATCAACAATCGTTTGTACACTAGATTTACACACATTAGAAAAAAAATAGCTAAACACAGCATTCAGCTATAATTTAAACTTCTAAAAGCCAAAATCAACTATTTTCCTTAATATTCTTTCACAAATAACTTATATAATTTATCGTCTGCTCGATTTATTTGTAGTTCGAAGAATAATTAAATATTTATTAATAACAAAAATAATGAAACTACTCCAAACTGCATTAAAAAATAAATGTAAATTAAAACTAAGCAGAATTGTATGCAAAAAATATGCCTTGCCGCTTTCTTGGTAATCAATTAATGAACAATCAAAGAATCACATTGTGCTACATTTTATGACGTCATTCCAAAATGATTCCTTAAAAATTATTTTGCTTCAAATATTTTTAAATAAAGTTTCTCATGCCATTGTTGATTTGGCAACAGTGATTTAAATGACTCAAAATTGAATTTCAATGCTAATTCAATGGGAAATTCGCCGACAAATAGTAGATTTATGTCTGTCCGGACGTACAGACAGGCGGACAATAAGTATGAAAGTTGGGTCTCTGAGGTCATAGCTTTCTAACAAAAAAAAAGAATTTTTAAGATCCTAACGATAGAACCGATTTTGGAACAGTCAGGTATTGAGCCGACACCTGAGTCGCCACTTATCGCAACCGTTAGGGCGACATCGTACGCAGCGTCGGGACTTTGGAGCATATTTAACGTGCACTCCTCTCTAGACGGGGCATTATTCGTCGGAATTTTTTTGCTGCACGGACCTTTTTTTGGTCGGTAGTTCCCAAAACATTAATTGGGACAATAATGTGATTGTTAAAGGACAGGGTTTAGATTTTCTGGATGTTTTAGATGATTGCTTTTTGTATCAGTTAGTTAGAGAGTGTACTAGAGATAATGCTATTCTGGATTTAGTTTTAAGTAGCTGTGAAAATAGAGTTCATAACCTTATTGTCAGTGATCACTTAGGGGAGAGTGATCATAATAGTATTAAATTTGATATTATTTTTCAGGTTATACAAATTAATAGTGAAAGAGTCATCCCATGTTTCAGAGATGTTAATTTTGATAACTTGAGACATGATGTAACTTTAGGTTTTGATAAAGGACTGGTAGGTACCCATACTCTTGAGCTATGGGATGAGTTCAAGGGAAAACTAAATGATGTGGTGAAAAAGCATGTTAAATTCAAACGTAAAAGTTCACAAAGGAAATTGTATCCTATGTGGTTTTCCAAGGATATTAAAAAGTCCCTTAGGTCAAAGCAAAAGGCTTACAAATATGCTAAGCAAACTGGTAGAGAGGTTGATCAGGAAGCTTACAGAGTTGCCAGGAGAGAGTTTAAGAATCTTAGTAGAAAACACAAATCTGCATTAGAGGAGAATCTAGCTAGGGGAATTAAGGATAACCCTAAGGATTTTTTTGCTTATGCTAGAGGTAATGTAAAACAGGGTAGCTCCATGGGACCATTTAAAGATAGTCAAGGACAGTTAATCCATGACGACATGAAAATGGCTAATATTTTGAATAACTTTTTTATTAGTGTTTTTAGTAAAGATTTTAAAAATGTGCATGTTTCAGGGGAAGTAACTGAAGAACTGGATTGTATTGAGTGTGATTTTTCTAAGGGGGAGATTATTCGTCTATTAAAAACTATGAAACCTAACAAAGCACCTGGCCCTGATGATATGTATCCTAAAATTTTAGTTGAATGTGCAGAAGAGTTGGGGGATGCAATTCTGACTATTTTTAGGTCATCATTTATTTCTGGACAGGTGCCAGCAGACTGGAAATTGGCGAATGTTATTCCATTGTACAAGAAAGGGCCTAAATCTGATCCAGGTAATTACAGACCAGTTAGTCTTACATCTGTTTTAGGTAAAGTTTTTGAGACATTGTTGAAAATGCGTATAATGACTTTTTTGGAAACTAATAATTTACTTTCAGATAATCAATATGGCTTTAGAAAAGGTAGGTCTTGTACAACTAATCTTTTAAATTTTTATGATACTGTTACAGAAGAGATTGATAAAGGCAATATGGTTGATGTTATTTACATCGATTTCCAAAAGGCTTTTGATAAAGTTCCTCATGAAGCTTTGTTATTTAAGTTGAAAAGATTTGGGTTAGGGACTGCTGTGGTCCGTTGGATTAAAAATTGGTTGACCAATAGAGGTTCACATTAATGGTAAGTACTCTGATTGGAATGAGGTTGTAAGTGGAGTGCCTCAGGGCTCTGTACTAGGACCAATTTTATTTATTATGTTTATTGATGATATCAGCTGGGGTTGAATAGCAAGTTAAGTATTTTTGCAGATGACTTATAAGTGACGAGTACAGTAAATTCTGTTGAGCATATTGAGCAGTTACAAAATGATCTTACGAAAATTACCGAATTTGCTTCACGCTGGGGCATGTCGTTCAGTGTTAACAAATGTCAAACCTTGCATTTGGGTAAGAACAATGTTAATCATTCTTATGTTTTACCGGGAGAAAGTATCCAAGATAGTGAGTTCGTTAGAGATTTAGGAGTTTTGGTGAGCAATGATTTCAAAATGAGTTAGCAGTGTGTTGAGGCAAGTAAGAAAGCCAATCGAATGTTGGGATATATTAGCAAAAGTATCACTTCTAAATCTAAGGAGATTATTTTGCCATTGTATAGGGGATTGGTAAGGCCACATCTGGAATATGCTGTTCAGTTTTGGTCTCCCTTCCTCAGCAAAGATATAGAGTTGCTTGAAAAAGTTCAGCATAGGGCTACAAAAATGATTAAGGGTCTATCTGGTATTGATTATGATAACAGATTAAGATCTTTAAACATGTATTCCCTGGAAAACAGGAGAGCTAGGGGTGATTTAATACAGTTATTCAAGTTCATAAAACAGGGAGACATGGAGGGCTTAGATTTTACTTTAAATAGCCGGACCAGAGGTCACGATCAGAAATTGAATAAATCGAGCTTTAGAAAGGAGGTAAGAAAACATTATTTTTACAATAGAATAGAGTTGTCAATGAGTGGAGTGCTTTACCAGAATATGTTGTGCATTCGAAGAGAGTAGAAGATTTTTAAGAAGAAACTTGACGGACATTGGAAACTGGTAATGTATTAGATTTATTTTGGACTAACCTTGCTGGGCCTCTGGCCTGTTGTTGGTCGACAATTTTTGTATTTGTATTTGTATAAGTATGTAATTAAAAAAGATACATTCAAAAAGACGAAAACCTGGAAAACTAGTCCCGGTCTCCCCTATAGTTTATATATTTTTTTTCATGTGATTTTTTATCAAATTTTTATTTCAGGCTTTACTTTGACCACTTTAAACAAATAATAGATAATCAAATTTGATTTATAAAATGCGTGGTTTCTGTAAAAGTTGTTTTTCCTTGATAGTACGTTTATTAACGCTAAGCAACTGCGCGGAAAAACTCTAATCCAAAGGTTCTTGAGAGAAATAAAAGAAAGAAGAGGCTCTAGGGAGAATAGTTTTAATTGTTTATTGCTACACTTTTGCAATAACAGCTTGTTTACCAATCGTAGTTCGAAGAGTGAAAATATATTTCTAAGATGTCGACGATAAGAGATGCTTTTCCAGTTTTTAAGCTTTTAGAAGACGGAAAATATTGCAGGACATGATTTACCGACTTTTATAAAAGTAATATGTACACTTATTTGGCAAAATATCTCAGTATAAATACCTGAAAAAGAATTTATATCACTAGCAACGAAGGTTAAGAGAGTTATTGCTCAGAGATCTAATATAACTGTGCATCAAATCGCCCAAAACCTAAAATTGGATTCAACTAGGAGTTAAGTATGTTACCATCATATCACAAAGACATTGTTAACAAAAACAACTATTTTAAGTAACGTTGGAATATTTTTAGCCTACTTTTCTTTTTTTTAATATGAAAGAATTAAAAAAATGAAAAAGTAGGTATTGACATGCGGTCGATGTCCGTCTGTCTGTCCGTACCCCCTTCCAAAATCGGTTCTATCGATCGATCGTATCTTAAAAATTCTTTTTTTGTTAGAAAGCTATGACCTCAGAGACCCAACTTTCATACTTTTTATCCTCCTGTCTGTACGTCCGGACGGACAAAAAATTACTATCTGTCGGCCGATTTCCCATTGAAATTCAATTTTGAGTCATTTAAATCACTGTTGCCAAATCAACAATGACTTTAGAAACTTTATTAAAGTATGTATTGACATGCGGTCGATCTCCGTCTGTCTGTGTCTGTCCGTACCCCCTTAAAAATCGGTTCTATCGATCGTATCTTAAAAATTCTTTTTTTTTTGTTAGAAAGCTATGACCTCAGACACCAAACTTTCATACTTTTTGCCCTCCTGTCTGTACGTCCGGACGGACAAAAAAATAACTATCTGTCGGCCGATTTCCATTTGAAATAGCATTGAAATTCAATTTTGAGTCATTTAAATCACTGCTGCCAAATCAACAATAACATGAGAAACTTTATTTATTTAAAATTATTTGAAGCAAAATATTTTTTCATGAATCAGTTTGGAATGACGTCATAAAATGTAGCACAATGTGATTCTTTGATTGTTCATTAATTGTTTACCAAGAAAGCAACCAGGCATATTTTTTGCATACAATTATGCTTAGTTTTAATTTACATTTCTTATTTTTTAATGCAGTTTGGAGTAGTTTCATTACTTTTGTTATTATTAAATATTTAATTATTCTTCGTACTACAAATAAATCATGCAGACGATTAATAATATTAAGTTAATTTGCGAAAGAATATTAAGAAAAATAGTTGATTTTGGCTCTTAGAAGTTGAAATTATAGCTGAATGCTGTCTTTAGCGATTTTTATTTTTCGAATATGTATAAATATAGTGAAGAAGCGATTGTTAATGGTATTACTGTTAGGAACCTAGTTGTTTTCCTATTAGAATATCAGTAAGTAATTAAGTAACAGGAAAGTAGGCTATTTTAGTTCTTTAAGAACTTCTTGTTAAGTCTGAAAATTTAGGTTTTACTGTAAATCAATAATATGCGATATTTTATAAATATGTGCTTTTGTTGTATTTAACAATTATCTATAGTTTCGAAGAATGATTTTAAGTGGGTTGATTGAGGTAAAGTTATAAGAGTTGAAGTTAGTTAGATGAAAGTTAGTAGAGGGGTTTGCGATACCTAATTTTTGACTTTCTTTCGTTTTCATACTACATGCGTGTTTATTTATTTAGAGCAAATTTAACAAGATAATATTTGTCCGTAAATATCCAAAGAATGACGAATGTCATGCTTAACTTTTAATTAGACAAAATTATTTTTGTAAAAATGGTTCCGTAAATAATAGTAGGGGAGACCGGGGCTAGTTTTCCCATGGGGAACGTTTTCCACCAGGCTTCATATTAGAAATGATCCGTCGGGGGGCTCCATCTGTCTGCTTGGTTTATGGAGCAACACGCTCTATATCAATCAAAAATATCTTTGTTCAGTTAGTGTTGTAATATTTTTTGTTAGAGCTGTTTTATATTTTTTCAAAGTTGTGTAATTTTTTATGCTTACATTCAAACCTAAATTAAACGCACTTTCTTTTAACTTACAGTTTTATCATTGTGTATAATAAAGGTGGTTCTTCTCTCTACATAAATTTGTATTTGTTTTCAAAATAACTAAAACCTCTTTTCGCAAAGCACCCTTTAAGTCAAAATATGGCGACGGGGCAGGTTTTCGAAAAATTCACGGGGCAAGAATTCCAACTATGTATTGTAGATAAACGTTCTCTAACCTTTATAATATTCCATAAATGTAATTAGTTTTTAGTGTATGACCAACAATCCAATCATAAGCTCTGAATGTAAAGGTTTTGTTTTCGATTAAAAATTGGCTATATAGTAATAAAAAGATAGCTGACAGAAATCGTATAATTCTGAAGCCACATACGTTGCTCTAATAACTGCCAAAAATGGATTTTGTTGCTAAAAACATCTAAAACTTAAATACTCCCATTAGATTGTAAATAATTACACCATAAACTTTAATATAAAACCAAAACTTTGAAGTAAAGTAGCTGGCTAAGAAAAAAAGATGCAATCTCAACAACTTCAGTGTACGGGCTGTGATTTTTTTTTGCTGTCTTTAGGAATTCTTTAGACAACCACCTAGAAAAGAGTACAACACTATAATTACATGAAAAAGGAAGTTACACAATTTGCTTAATTTAATAGTGATCCAAGGCATATGACCTTAATATAACAATTTTGTGTACACTGTAAAAAAAAACCTGTTGTTTTTACAGTTAAAAACTGTCAACTTAGACGCCAGTTAATAACTGTTTTTTTTACAGTTTAAAACTGTAATTCTTTTACAGGAAAACTGTAATTTTAACAGAGAAAAACTGTTAATTTAGCAGGGAAAAACTCTTAATTCAATGGTTTTCCCCTGTAAATTTAACAGTTTCTCCCTGCTAAAATAAAATACCCAATACTAGCCCTCGCGACCGAGTAATTACATAGTCGCAGTAGGTTCAGTATTGGGCTCGCACGCAAGAAGTTCCTGGAAGAGATATGGACCGGGCCCGGTTTTGATCCAGGAACCTCTTGCGTGCGAGCCCAATACTGAACCGTCTGCGACAAAGTCATTACTCGGTCGCGAGGGCAAGAATTGGGTATTTGTGCTGAACGATGATCTCAATCACGTGACTCTTTGCTCGTCTTCAAATTTCCCCCGCGGGCAGGTGCATTTGATGGATTGTGAGTGTGACGTCACGTTAACGAAGATAAATACAGTTATTAACTGTTTTTCTAAAAAACAGTTTTTAACTGTAAAAAATAATGTATTTAACTGTAAAAACAACAGGTTTTTTTTACAGTGTAGTAAACTTGCTTTCTTTTTTTTTCAATTTTACCTACATTCTGGGCATAATCTTTTGGGCTATTTTAGTTTACAATAAAATCTACATAAAAAAATAAAATGTTTTTTAAATATGATACATTTTTTCAAGAATAGTTGGAAAATTTGTCCCATCCATTTTTGGCAGTCTATGAAGCAAAACGACCTATATCACTCACAAGAATCTTTGTTCAGTTGGTGTTGTAATATATTTTGTTACAGCTGTTTTTATGATTTTTTCAAAGTTGCGTAAATTGTTAGGCTTATTTTCAAACCTAAATTAAATTCACTTTCTTTTAACTTACAGTTTTATCATTGTGTATAATAAAGGTGGTTCTTCTCTCTACTTAAATATGTATTTGTTTTCAAAATAACTAAAACCTAAACATATTATTCAAAGAGCACACAGATACTGTTTTAGCAACTAACAAATGAAGATAACAAACTGTTGTTTTCTTGATTCAGATATCAGTTTCCGAAGAAAGAAAGAGAACAACATGTTCTGTTCTTGAATTTGGTGCATTCATCATTTACCTTCAATCAATGTCCACCCTCGACTCCTCCTACTAGACATTGAAGCCGTGATGTACCCGAATCCCACAGCAAACCGCAAACAAGTCCTTAGGTTTGCCACCGTGAAATTTCGTTTTGTCGCCGTGGAACTTCCTATTCTAGGTGGGGCATTATGGTGTGAGGCTTTTCATGGCTCAGTGGCCACAACACAATAGCTCGAAAGGGACTGGGGACCATTGAGTAAATCTGCTGTTTACCTGCTCATTGTTAGTGGATAGACTTTCCATAAAATTTGTACAGCTTGACACGGTGACAATTTCTTCCAAACTAGCTTAGAAATGGAGTGTCAATAGATTGATATACGTTGGTGGTCTTTAAAACATTATACTTTAAGGAATATCAATCATAGGAAGGGCATTTTAAATGGTCAAATAAATATTTTTGACATAAGTTTAGTTTGTTAAAATCAGAATGAAATCTTAAAACGATTTTAGTGTTTTAAATTACCATATGAACAGGAATACATGTAAATGTTTAAAAGTACTATTTATATACAAATTTGAGATACAGAAGAAAATAACTTCAATAATTTGATCTTTTCCTTATTTTATGTTTGATGTCAGAATAAATTAATCTTTAATAAACAAAATGATTTAGTAAAATTTCTAAGTATACTTTGTGAATGTGATTAATCGGCAAGAAATTAATGCTACATTAAACAGTACATGAGGCAGACGAATAAATAACGGAACGTTGCACTACACATAGAGCGAGAACATCTTTGAGTATGTCTTCTCAAGATTACTCACGTAAGCCGTTTAATACACAACGATCCGAAACTTGTTAAAAATTCTTCTGATTCAAGAGGGGAGAGTATAAAGGGATTTGGCGTAATAGTTGGCTATATCACAAAAGAGGTTAAAATTTTACTATAAACAGCTAAAATTAATTATTTACTATACTTATTATAAAAAATCACCAATCTCCACCTATTATTTTAATTACTCATTAAGACTAAATAACTAGAGCACATGGTGAACTTACAAATATACAAAATTATTTTTGGTT
>JAFNEN010001591.1:0-24777 GCA_019343175.1 Oedothorax gibbosus | reverse complement strand
GAGGATTATAGTTAATTGCTGAAGGTCGTCATCAATTGCACGTGCATTTCTTTTCTATCTTGACTTGATCGTCAATAGATTTGCATCTGTAGTATGTATTATTTACCGTATTCAGTATCACTTTGGGGAACGCTATAAGTTTTAAAAAAAATAGCTATGCCAATAATAGTGAACCCAAACCATTCGAACTGCCTTTCAGTTTAGAAATGTTTCGTGTTTCGGTTAATTTTAATTTGACGGTACTTCTGTCGCCAAGGGATTTAGCGCTTTTCTAGGGAGCGATAAACAATTTTTTTTGGTGATAGGGCATTTTCTGGTGAAATGCGTTGTGGCGTTTTTGTTGTGGCTAGGTGGCGCTGGTTATACTTCCGCGGATGTTATGCGCGTGGGAATTATTTGGTTCTAAATTAATTTTTGTCCAATCGTTGGCGCTGGTAATACTTACGTGGAATTTAGGTTGCGCGGATGTTGTACGCGTCGGAATTATTTGGTTCTAAATTACTTTTTGTCCAATCGTCGCACAGTGTGGCAAGATACTAAATTAGCTACCATTAATTCACTGGAGTGATTTATAAAAATTTTATTGGTTGTATTTAATGTAAAATAGTTATTTATGAATAAATAAGTACACTTTAAAGATATTTTTAGAAATTATTTTGTTTTAAATAAGAATTCTTACTTTTTTGACCAGTTTTCTATGAGACGCGGCATTATAAAATGCGAAAAAGTTTTAATTAAATCGCTTGATTCACTCTTCGGGCCATTTGTACACTTTTTTAAATGTTCTGATAAAAAACAGAATTTTTTGTATAGGGTTTTACACAAAGATTATCTCTCATTAAATTATACAATTCCAATCTTTTTAAAACAAGTTCTTTTGAACGTAATTCTGCAATAAAAGATGCAATACATCAATCTTGAGACTCGCTTAAGAAGAAAAAAATTAATAAAAAACCCTTACGAAGTTACATTATGCTTTCATTCAGACGTATACACATACATATATATCATATAAGTTGAAAGAAAGCCTTCTGAACTAATTTTACCAATTATCAATTTAAAAAAATCACTATAGATTTCCCACTAGATCCAAGCTTATTTGAGAATGGCTAGACAGTTTCTGAGACATCGTCACAACTCCACTTCATACACTAGTTACGGACAAAAATCAAGTTGCATGAGGATTTCTTGATAATATATTTTATAATTAAAAATATTTTACCAGAATTTTTACGAAAGAAATTTCCAGTTTAATGGATTTCAAACAAAAAGCTCTTAAAAAGCATTTTTTTAAAAATTTTTGGAGCTATATTAAAAAGTGAATAAATCAAAATGGCGCAAATATGCGCAACATAATCTTGTTGGATATCAATATATGAAGTATGCACTACAAGTTCCTGCAAGAATCACCCTGGGAAACGCGGGGAAGTTTACTTTTACACTAAGAGAAAATATATTAACAAGATAAATAAATCTAATTTTCTTAGCTACAATTAGAACTTTTTTTTAATATAATTTTAATTACATAAACTTTAGAAAAACAGCTTATATTAGTAATATCATAACTAAGGATTTAGAATCCATCTTTTTTTTATTTATTTAGAAAGAATATTTTTTGATAAAAACGAGCTTAAAAAGTAGCGACCAATGGACAAGTTGCATGAAACGCGAAATTCATAATATATGTGTTTTTCTGGTACATTAGAAGCTGCAGATTCCGAATGTAAGGTTAAATTTTCACAAATATGTTTAATTTCAACAAAAAATGCATTTGAAATTTGCCGAAAATGTACGTCACTGAAAACAGCTCTGACGTCAACTGTTATGTGTTTGGCGATGTTTCGATCTATGCTGTAATACACTTTATAAAATAGTAAAGTTTACAATTTCTGCGAAACCTCATTAAAAGAAGAAGACAATATTATTTGTAACCAGTTCATATCAAGGAAGTTAAAAAGCTTGTTCCAATTTTGGTTGTTAGTTAAAATACACACACTAGAGCGCGTATGAGCTATTGCAGAACTATTGACTGTTGGATCTGACCGGAATAGTCGAGTGAAATCGTTCAACGTTTGAAGAAATTAACTGGAATGACATGTTTCTGTAAAATAGCATAACTTTTTTTAGAGTTTGATAAGGATGAAACATAGAGGGTAGGAAAGAGAATAGAGAGGTCCATGTATATGCGCAGTAGCGCACAAATGAAGCAGGCTAAAACGGTGCATCTTGGGATAGTGCCAGTTTCGGTCACTATGTTATGCGCAGTAGCTCAAAACACCGCTAGAGCGGTGCATCTTGGGATACCTCAGTGTCAGTATGTGATGCGCAGTAGCTCTAAAAACCTGACAGCCCTGCTTCAAACCATTTGAACTCATAGACCCCTCTACCTTCCTTCCTAACTCTATGGGATGAAAGCACAATTCACAGTTTCAAAAGCGATACAGTGAAACGTGATACGAAATAACACGCCAAGAACAAAAAAAAAAAGCCAACCGTGGCGTCATCTGTTATGCTAAGAGAGGTTTAACAGGAAAGACGTATCATTAACTTTAAAAATGAATAAAAATAAATACATCTTTAAACCCAGAAATACTTGAGTTTTAGAGGTTTTTTAATATGCTTAATCGAATAAATATGTTTGTGGAAAACGCTGTAATTGTCCATTTGCGAACGTACTTCACTCGATTAACACATTCGGACACAAAGTGCTTAGTTCGCAGTGGTGGGGTGGGGGGGGGGGGGGGGGGGGGGGGAAGCGCTCAAACCAAGAATAATTCACAACACCTGGTGCCCCGAACTATATTGTTTATATTTATCAAGGATTCGCAGCTGATTACTTCATTTCATTTTTTGACTTTTTGCCTGCTAATTCGTGATTCTGCCAAACTGCGTCGGCGCTGGTAATACTTGCGTGGTATTGTGGGTAGGTTGCGCGGATGATTCGGAATTATTGCGGTTAAGTTTGGCTTTTGAACATCCGATTTTTATGGATGGTGCGTATTTAAATTCTGATTTTTTTTATTGATTTGAAGAGGGCTGGACAGCTAGCTGTCATTCAGTTTTGTAGGACTAGCAAAACTTTTTTTTATTTGAAACAAAATTGTTTTTTGTTTCGCTTTGTAAAACAAAAACAAAACTAACCGGGGTGCCGGGGCCCCAAACGAGTATTTAGGCTTTCAATGGGCCCTACAATACTGCCCCATGTCGGATACTGATGTTTTTTAGAGAAAACAAAATTGCCCGGGGGCCTAAACGAATAGTTAGGCTTTCAATGGGCCCTACAATACTGCCTCATGTTGGATAATGATGTTTTTTTTAGCGAAAAAATAATTGCCCGGAGCCCCAAACGCGTGCGTACTGGATTGCCACTTACTCGTGTAGCTCTAGTGCGACAATATTTCAAACTAATTTGGATTGCCACTCGTGTAGCTCTAGTGCGACGATAATTCAAACTAAACTAAACTGGATTGTCACTCGTGTAGCTCTAGTGCGACGATATTTCAAACTAAACTAAACTGGATTGTCACTCGTGTAGCTTTACTGCGACGAAAATTCAAACTAAACTAAACTGGATTGCCACTACTAGCCCATTGTGTAGTGTAAAGTTTGTTTTGTGTTGCCCAAAGCAAACCAAAACCCTGAGTCTTGGTTTTTTTTGTCAAAATTAACTAGGGTTACTGCATCGGCGGAAAGGAATCTGGCAATGGGAAAACACGCGAGTTTCGCCAAGTTGTTGTTGTTTCTGGAACCTCGCCAAGCAGTACCGTAGAATTAAAATTACCACTGTTTCTAAACTTTAAAGAAATGTGCACCTGCAAAAGCGATGAATCGCCAACTATAGTAACTCTGGCTGAAACCAAAATCTTCCTTACCCCGTTTCGTTTTACGAGTGATAGTTTTGACTCGTCCAAAACACACGTCATTGATGCTAAGAAGTGGTGGGGGGACTATAATAAGGATTAGGTTGTCAAAGTTTCGTGGCGGTTCACCACACACGCAACCTCAATATGCCATCAACAACTAGGTGGTGTTGATTTACAGCCATGTTCCTACCACTATTCCAGATTACAACGTTAATAGTAGTACAGGGTGATTATAAAGAAACTTTGTCAACATCTGCGCTTCTAGAGTCCGTTCCAGTTAACCGATCGAGATGAGATTTCAAATATAGTTATTTGAAAGTATGCGCTCCAGATTCTGTGAATTTCATTACATTGGTGCTTACGGTTACGGTTATAAATACAGAAACTCGAAAATTTCGAAAGATAACGCCTACCTTTTCCTGTCTCAAAATGTTCAGCGCATGCAAAAACCTTAAATAGCGTTGGAATTGCACCGATATGTCAAAAAACCGACCTGTTATAAATAACCCTTTAAGACCGGCCATCAGATGGGGCTGATTAATTTAAAGAGACTAATGTTTAAAAGTTTTTAAAAAAAAAAAAAAAATTTTTCCTTTTTTTAAGGGGAATAATCTTTCCGGAAGGGGGAGGGCCCCAACTTAAACGTTGGGGGGGGGGGGGGGGGCCCGGGGGGGCGACAAACCCTTTTTGGGAGTTTAATTTTAACTTTGGCTTTTTAAGGGGGAGGGGGGTCCAGAAGGGGAAATTTCGAGAAAACCCCCCCGGGGAAAATCCCAAAAAAAATTTTTCAAATTCCAATTGGAATTTGGAAAAAGTTTTTCATTTGATTTTTTCTTTTTTGATTTCAATCGTTCTATAAATAACCCATTGGTCACTTTTTTAAATACTTTTTTTTAAGCCCTCAAATTTTCAAAAGCATCTTTCAATCTCTTCGGGGAAAATTTCCCCCTTCGCCCTGGGGGTAATTTTCTATCTGTGTCAGTAAAAAATTTTGTCTATGTCTGTCCCTTTTTGGGGCGAAGGTTTTTAACGGGTTTTCGGATCAAGCAAAACCCCAAACCCAAATAGTGTACCAAACCAAAAATCCTTTCCCCCCCAGATTTACGGGATTACACAATTGTTTTTAGGGGTTAAATTTAAATAACGTCGCCCCGAAAGCTACAAATTTGGGTATAAAAAAAACTGTAACTCATCACGTAACTTCCCTTTTCGGTTTTATCAAAACCCCAAACCCAAACCAAATTTTTAAAATGTCGTTTGGGCCAAAAATTTAGTTATAAACTTTTTTTAACATTTTTTAAAAAAATGTTGAAAAGTGTAGGTTTCTTTTTGAAGCATTGGGGAATGATAGATATATACAAAAATTTATGGGATTATATAAAATTCAAAAAAAGGGGTTTTAATTTAAAAAAACCCTTTTTTTTTTTAAAAAAAAAAATTTTAAAAAAAGGGGGGTTAAAAAAAAAAACCCCCAAAATTTTGGGAAAGGGGTTGTTTTTTGGGGGGGGGTTTTTAAAAAAAACCCCCCCTTTTTTTTTTAAAAAAGGTTTTTTTTTTTTTCCCCCCAAAAAACCCCCCAAATTTTTTTTTTTTAAAACTTTTTCCCCGGGGAAATTTTTTTTTAAAATTTCCTTTTTTTAAAAAATTTGTTTTTTTTTTTTTTGGGGGGAAAAAGGGGGTTTCGGAAAAAAAAAATTTTTTTAATTTTTTTTTTTAAAAAAAAATTTTTTTTTTTTTGAACCCCCAAAAATTTAATTTTTTAAAAAAAAAAAAAAAAATTTTTTAAAAACCCCCCAAAAAATTTTTTTTTAAAAAAATTAAAAAATTTTTTAAAAAAAAAAAAAAATTTTTTTTAAAAAAAAAAATTGGAAAGGTTTGTTTAAAAAAAAGGGTTAAAAAATAAAAAAAAAAGGGAAAAAAATTTTAAAAAAAAAAATTAGGGGGGGGGGGCAAAAAAAACCCCCTTCCTTTTTTTTTTTTAAAAAACCCCCCCCCTTTTTTTTTGGGAAAAAATTTTGGGGTTTTAAAAAAAAAAAGGGGGGGGGGGTTTTTTCCCCCCGGGAAAATGCCCCTTTTTAAAAAATTAATTTAAAGGGGGAAAAAAGGGGTTTTTTAAACCCCCCTTTTTTTAAATTTTGGGGGGGCCCCTTTTTTTAAAAAAATTTTTTAAAACATTTTTTTTTTAAAAATTTTTTTTAAAAAAGGGGGGGTTTAAAATTTTGGGGGGGAAAACCCCCCGGGGTTTTGGGGGGAAAAAATTTAAAAAAAAAACCCCCCCAAAAGGGGGGCCCCAAAAACCCCGAAAACCCCCCCCTTTTAAAAAAGGGGGGCCCCCCTTTTTTAAAAATTTGGGTTGGGGGGCCCCCCAAAAAAATTTTGGAAAAACCCCTTTTTTTTTTCCCCCAATTTTTTTTTTTTTTTGTTTTTTTTTTTTTTTTTTTTAAAAAAATTTTTTTTGTTTTTTTTTCCCGGGGTTAAAAAAAAATTTTTTTCCCCCCCCAAAAAAAGGGGGGGGGAAAAAACCCCCCGGGGGGCCCCCAAAAGGCCCCCCCTTTTAAAAAAATTTTCCCGGGGGTTTTTTCTTTTTCCCTTTTTTTTTTTAAATTTTTTGGGTTAAAGGGGTTTTTTTTGGTGGTTTTGGGGGGGAAAAATTTTTTTTTTTTAAAAAAATTTTTTTTAAAAAATTTTTTTAACCTTTTAAAAAATTTTTTTGGGGGGAAAAAATTTTTTAAAATTTTTTTTAAATGAAAAAAAAAAAAAAAAAAAAAAATTTTTAAAAAAAAAAAAAAAAGGGGGGGGGGGGGAAAAAAAAAAAAAAAAAAAAAAAATTTTTAAAAAAAAAAAAAATTTTTTTTTTTTTTTTAAAAAATTTAAAAAAAAAAAAAATTTTTTTTTTTTTTTTTTAAAAAAAAAAATTTTTAAAAAAAACACACAAAAAAAAAGATTCAAAATTATAAATTTTTTTGGGGCCTAGATTTTAAAAATTTCCCCAGTTTAAATCAAAGTCTTAATGGGGAAGAAATAAAAACAAAAAAATTTATAAATTTTTTTAGTTCCTGAGAAAAATTTTTTTCCCAACTGTTGAAAAACCCCATATTTCAGGAAAAAGCGAAAAAAAAGTAAGGTTTGGTTTAAAAATTGATATTTTTTACGTTTCTCAAAAATGCTTATAAAAAAAAAAACTAAACAGAAATCAATAATCTTGGTCTTAAATTAAAGCTTAAAGGGAAACAAAATAAATAAAAAAAAAAAAAAGAAAATCGACATTTTTGTTCGAAAGACCCATCCCAACCCCCCTTAAAAAAAATTTTATTTTATACGATGTATTTTTTGCATTATTTACTAAGTTTTTTTACAAAAATTCTCATACATTATTTTTCAAAAAAAGAAAATTTTATGTTTACAAAAGGGTTTAAATTTTTAAAAACCCAAAAAAAAATATCCCTTTTTGAAAAACTAAAATATTTTATTTGATAGATTAAAAAAACCATCAAAAAAAGTAACCTTAAAAGGAACATTGGAAATTAAGTTTAAATATGCAGCAAAATATTGATTTTTTTTAAAAACCAAAAAAACAATAGGTATTGAAAAAAACCCGCAAAAAAAGTAGAATAGAAATTTAGTCCCGGAAAATTTTTTGGCACTTATATAAAAAAAATTAGAGAAAATTTTTATGAATAATTTTAATTGACTTTTATAGAGATTATATATTTCGTACGTAAAAGTTTAAAAACGGTTCTTTTGCAGTTGTAGAAATGGTTACAAAATGTGGTACATACTATTTTTCTTTAAACAATTTCAACACGTAGACAAATTAAATTTTATTGACAAGACAAACATCCATGCGCTTACCAACCGGGATTCGAACGCGGGAACTAGTGGTTGTGATTTACGCCCGTATTCACCACAACGCGAGTGATTGGCGTTAACTCATGAGTTGATATACCCGCGCATTACCGCGTTCACCCTCGTTAACGAAATCGCTATTCACCGCGTATTTTGAACACCGAGTATATGGTTTCGGAGTTAGCGAACGTTACTTGCTCAGGGCGGCATATGATTGGTTGAAAATAACTCACTCTTTCTTTACCCACAATCCTTCACTTTTTCTGTTTTGATTTTTCTCTCCGTGCAAACTCGTGGTAATTTCTGTGTTAATTATTTAATATTATTTATTCGTTATTATTTACAATTTTTATTTATTATTTATAATCTTTATTTTACATTCGTTTTTGTTGTTATTGCATTTTTAAAGTATTTATTTCTAATTACTGAGATGGAACCAGAAAACGTAAAAAAAAGTGTTTTTTACACAAACTACGAGAAAGAACTTATTCTTAATTTAATCAAACCACAAATTAAAATAATTGAATGCAAAGAAACGAACAAAGCAAGTAATGTAAAAAAACTAGAAGCGTGGCAAGAGATTGCAGGTTCCATTTAACGACGATATACAAAAAATACCAAGAAAATTACAAATGTGCGGCTTGCAAAGTGTATTCAGAAAATAAATAAATCAGGAAAACGAACGCGAAAAAGGAATGGCGATAATCACAGCACACAGAAATTCGATTGTGCGCATGCGTAACTAGGAAAGTTCCACGTTAACGCTCCCAATTCGGCGAGTTACCTTTTGAACCTATGGTTGAGATAAATCGGGAGGTAATTTGAGCGGTGAATACTTATTTACCCAAACGAGGTGTTAGAACTGGTATTCGCGAGATAACTCAGAGTTGAAAAAAGCGGTGAATACGGGCGTTAGACGCGCTATCTACTACGCCGAGTTGGCAGCGATAAGGTTTAATGAATAGTAGGAATAAAAAAAAATGTTGCACATAAAGAAAACAGAACAGCACAGTCGGTGAAGGCGTTCGCTTTGTATGTGAAAGGTATCGTCCCAGGCATCGCCAAAATAACCGCCGTCCTTGCGTTGGGTGCCTATACTCTGATATCGTCTCGTCACTTGACCGTGGTTCAAAATTACTACGCCCGTTGCCAATAGCCCTCATGTAGCTCTAATGCGAAGATAATTCAAACTATCTTAACTAAACTAAAATAGAACACGACAGATGAACATACCTCGCATTTAGAGTGGAACCGAAACATCCATTGAAATCTCGAAAAGTCAAAAATGAAAAAACTGGAAAGAGTTACCTAGTATAAAACAAGCCAATACTGCTACCCAATGCCCAAACCGATTAAAAATGTATTGCAAAATACTTTTTGGAGAGACATGGAAAATTAAAACAAAAGCTTCAAGAAATACGAGTTTTTAGGATTTAACTTAATTTAATATTCTTAGGAAGGAAAGGGAAGGATTAGGAAGAATTCTAGGAAACTTAAATTAATATTTCAACAACAATAAGTCCGAAATTTGTGCAATTGTTCACACTTTGTATAATGCATTTTTATGAGCTTTAGGCCCCCAAAACATTTTTCATGTACTTTTAAATAAATCATAGACATGGAAGTAATTAAAAATGAACTTTTTACTAATTAGAAATAAGAATCTAATAGAATAAATCAATGCTACTTCAAACTTTTTAATACTTTTAAACTGGATTCGATATTAAAAAATTCCTTTACATTTTCGAAATCAGCGTCTAAAATCCCACAGATACAATCTGGACGCGCTGGAACCGATAGGGAAACATGTGAAGTACCGAGCGCAACCCAGGTAGCACAACAATGTTGGCCGACATTCTGCCGACATCGGCCAACATTGCGAAAGTCGAGGAATGTTGAACGTTGTAATCGCGACAACTGTCAACATTCGCAGGCATTGTGAATTTTTTGAAATTAGTATGACTTTAAATTCATTTTATTTTGATGTTGAAGATGATGATGAAGAATGAAACAATAATGTTAATAATAATGCAGACAAGTTTTAGTCATTATTTAAAAAAATAATAATTTTTGAAAATATTCGAATATTGTGGGGACATCTGGCGACATTGTGGATACAACATCGATAAAACAACATTGACCAACATTGATCGATGTTTACTAGGTACTCGATTCACGTGAGTGTTAAGCCTACTAAGAAAACGCGGAAAAAGGACTTCTTCGAGTGCTTTAGGGATGTGAGGTTTTTTAAAAACGGGTTTTTAGGCCATAAGATGTGGTCGGCCATCGTTCAAGTTCGTAGCTTATGTAAGGGGGGAACACTTTTCATTGATATTAAAAAATAGAAAATATTATCTAGAGTAAAAAAAAATCAATGTTCTGCTTTCTACATGTGCACGTTAATTAGTTATGGCAAAAAACAATAGCAGAGTTTTAGAATTTTTTAAGCGAATGACATTTCGGAAAAGCGAGAACGGCACTTTCGTGTAACCAATTAGAAGCGAGCAGGTGAGCAGAAATTATTTGTTTACGTTTTGCGGCGAGCCGGCGACGATAAGACATGCTTCGTAATTGACATATTTCGCATTTATTTTATTTTACTTTTATGATAGGTGAAGAATTATCGTAAAGAAAAGTTATTTGCATATTTTATAACGTCCTTACAATGGAATGTAGCATTCACGTTCTCAAAAACTGTACGGATAATTTACAACGATGTTCCGCAACAAGTTTGGAAAAACTAAAACACTGTGCCACTGAGTGGCTTTCAACAGACGATGTTGAGAAAGATATAGCTAAAAAACTCAAAGGTGATATTGAAGATCCAGATGCTCTATCTAGAATTAACTTTCATAGAAAATGCTATATGAAATTTACAGACAAGAATCGAATATCTTCTGCCAGCAAACGCAAACTCAAGGGTTCAAAAAGTCAAGCACAGACAACAACCGATGGTGCAGAAAACGTTAAAGAACACAATGAAAGCCCTACCAAACCCTTACTCCGCAGTAATGTGGTTTCAGTTCCTAAAACATCCAAAAATGTGCTGCCAAAAATCTGCATTATTTGTAGGAAAAATAAATTTAAATTTGAGAAACATTCTGGTAAAAGAAGGCAGGAGAGAATTGTCCATTGTGAAACCCACACTAACTTAATTATGACAGCTGCAAAGCAGAAAAATCATGAAAGTCTACTATTACACATAAGCAACAAAGATTTGGTAGCTATAGAAATGTGTTACCATTATTCCTGCTACAAAAGCTATACACGCTTTTTAACCAAAACAAAGACAGTGACAAGTAATGAAGCAGGTGAATATTCAAATGCTTTTGACGTCTTCTGTGTTGAAACAGTGGAAAAAAGAATTATTGAAAATAATGAAATTTTGGGGATGGACAAACTGAAAGATATATTCTTAAAAACTGTTTTAGAAAACGACGTACATCTTACTAAACACAAAAATTGTAACTTGAAAAGGCGAATAAAATCAAGATATCCCCAACTGCATTTTATTAAACAATCACAGAAGAACAAGTGCGAAGTTGTTTTATGTGAAGTGTGAAGCAGATGATGTAGGTGTCTGCCGTGCCATTAATTCAGATAGCTTTGGGTCTACAGATAGTGAGATCGATGTCAACGATAATGCTCAAATGTTTTCACCCGATTTAGATTTGCTCAAAAATTTATATTCTTTTGCACATTAGCTCTTAAAACCAACATAGAAAATTTTAAAGGACTGTCTTGTTCTTGGCCACCAACTGGTTCCGATTTAACTATGAAAGCTGCTGAAGAAATAATACCAACAGAACTGTTCAACTTTTTAGCTTGGCTGATTGGCGCATCAGACGACCCGAAATTAAACCAATATGTTCATGTTCCAGACGACACTAAGAGAAAAATCCTGTCAATTTCTCAAGACATTTTATATTTATCATCAAGTCTACGAAAACAGACACCAAAACATTTGGCATTGGGTATGGCTGTTAGGCATATCACAGGCTCCTTAAACTTGTTGGTTTGTTAAATGGATTGAGAGGACGCGGGGACCAGTCTAATAATGTGAGGGTTATTTAGGTAAGCAGGAGCTTAAAATACAAATACCTTTCCTTTCCAAAATATTCCTTTTTCTTTAAGGAAAATTTTCACTGCTACTACCTATTTAACCTATCAGTTTAAAAGAAATCAATATCATAACATTTTGACACAAATTGTGTTTTACTTGTTAATATTTAATATTTGTACTGTTACAAACCTACTTTTAAAAAAAAGTAGGCTTGTAAGATCCACAAAATTTCATATCTCAATAATATTCGCCTAAAAATTTTTTTTACACTTCTAATTGACAATTTTACACACCAAGTCGGCTATTTTTATTGTATTTCTTTTGCTTTCAGAAAAGTATAAATATTGTGTGTGCAAATTTCAAAACAGATATTTTAAAAATTTATTAAGCTCCTACTTTCCTGTATAAATATTATCATTAACATTTAAAATATGGTTTATAAAGTGCTATATAAATTCATAATGATAACCTTAGTAAAGATTGTTAAGATAATGCTGGATTTTAAATATATATGTTACCGTTAAAACCCGAAATCAGCTAAAACTAGAATTAACTAATGAGAACTAGTTTTAACTGAGGCCATTAGTTAAAACTAGTTTACACTAGCTAAAACTAGACCTCCCTAGCTAATATTAGTTTTGACCAATTGCATTGGTTAAAACTAGTTGTAATTAGCAAAAACTAGAATTATCTTACATGTTTCAGATAAAAGTCGAAATAATTGCAAATGCTTGACTTTTAAATTATTGTGAACGTTAATTTCTTTAAAAAGATATGGCAATACGTAAACTTAAAATATTTGTTTGTTGTTGCAAAGCGTCGTTGTTGCACGAAATTTAAGCTGTTCCACTTTGCCTCATTAATTAAACATGAATCCATTATTAAATGTTTGAAAAGAGGAATTTTATAATCGTATTACGACAATGTAGTCCTTAAAAAGACGGACAGTACCGTTCTTAAAGGAGTCTTCCAATAACCATAACGCCTTCATTGCATTTCAGCAATAATTCGAATAACTAAACTAAACCAAACCTATTATTCTTAAATCGCGTTATTTTCAGTTAATTCTAGTTTGATCTAATAGAGTAATAAGTTTTTTTATAGTTAAATCTAGTTTGAACCGATCTATTTTGCTAAACCAGTATTAGCTGGGAATGACTGATTTTAGCTAGTGGAAACTAGTTTTAACTAATGGTCTCAGTTAAAACTAGTTCCCACTAGTTAATTCTAGTTCTAGCTGATTTCGGGTTTTAACGGTAACATATATATTTGAATAATATGTATTATTTCATAATTGTGTAAGATGTTTTAGTGAATTATCTGTCATAAAAATTAATGATGGACTATTTGATCAATTTTATTCTTGGTAAAGTGTAAATATCAAATCCCCCATATTGTATTCAGTGCTATAGTAAATAGAGACTTGAATAAATATAGAACAGTCTAAATAGTTATTAATTTCATGATTTGTTTTTTGTGAAACATTTCGTACAGAAGCTTTAGCAATATTTCTAAAGCTTCTGTACGAATTAATAATTAATTTTTTTAATATATTAAAGTAGAAAATACATAACTATCTAAAACATGAAATTTAATAAAGTTACATGTAAAAAATAGTTTAATTGAAGTTTGTGCATAAGATTTACAGATTTTGTCAAGAATTTAAGTTTCTCTACACTTTAATTATATGAAATAAAACCTATAGTATACAAATGGAGGTACGTAAATATATTTTTATTCAACTCTACATACAGTAATGTTTCTTCTTTTAATGGTATCGACCATCCCTATATAAATACATCCAGAGATGTTGTGTAGTTAACTTTAAACAATCTGGGAAAATATGTGTTATTTATCATATATTTAATATATTAAAAATAATACGTAAAATTAGTTTTAATAAAAAAAGAGCTATGTCGTAATGTAGTGTTTTATATAGCTGTCTGAACTACTAGTTTTTAAAATTACAATAGTACTAATAGTACAATATTACTTGATTAATTTGAATTTATTTAACCTATTCAGTTATATCATATCCCATACTTCTAAATTTTATTTCATATTTCTTAATTTCCTTGGTTTACTTGTTAATTGTTTTTGTTAATTATAAAAATATAAAGAAAATTACCTTTGTAAATATTTTTTTTTTTCTACTCAACGAACAGATGAGTTAAAAAGTTATGCGAAGGGAATGGAAAAATGTATAATTGAGAAGTACTGTAAAAGAACTTCCATGAATGTGGTAGGACTATTGTTGATCAATGTCGTAAACCGATGAAGTACAATATCCGCAAAGGTGTCATTTTTATGTCGGCCAATGTCAACATGCGACATTGCACGACGTTGATAAATGTTGGTCAATGTCGTAAACTGACGTCGTACAATATTTGCTAGGGGGGTCCATTTTTATGTCGGCCAATGTCAATATGCGATGTTGATCAATGTCGTAAACCGATGTAGTACAATATCCGGAAGGGTGTCATTTTTATGACGGCTAATGTCAATATGCGACATTGCACGACGTTGATAAATGTTGGTCAATGTCGTAAAACGACGTCGTACAATATTTGCTAGGGGGGTCCATTTTTACGTCGGCCAATATTGACACCAATGTCGGCCAGTTATTTTTTTTTTAATATTGGCCGACGTTGGTGTGCTACCTGGGAAGAGCTTGCGAACCGTTGCGTTCGGAATATCAAACACACGGGCTATGCCTCTTGCAGTTTTTCTGTGTCCTGTAGTCACTGTATGATGCACTTCCATGACAACGTCCTCAGAAACTGTTGGCCATCCGGAGCGCGGATTTTATAGGTTTCCTACTCTGAATATCTGGCGAACGGCGTTCTGTGATTGGTACCCTGCCTCAGTCATATATGCAAATTTACTGCGTGCGCACAGATCGTGTTTTGTTGGCTGTTTAAGGCGTTTTTTTCGATAAAACTTTTAACAGTTAATAAAATTAATCAGCGCCATCTGATAGCCGGTCTTTATAACATGTGGGTAATTTATAACATGTCGGTTTTTGGACATATCGGTGCCGTTCCAACGCTATTTAAAGTTTTGGCATGCGCTGAACATTTTGAGACAGGAAAAAGTAGGCGTTGCCATTCGACATTTTCGAATTTCTGTAACTATAACCGTAAGAGTGAGCACCATTGTAATGAAATTCACATAATCTCGAGCGCATACCTCCAAATAACTATATTTGAAATCTCATCTCGATCGGTTAACTGGAACGTACTCTAGAAGCGCAGATGTTGGCAAAGTTTCTTTATAATCACCCTGTATATAAGCCGAGGTAACTCATCTCCACCTTGAGGATCCTTTTGGTAGACTAAGGGTTACTGAGGCACCAACAGTTTTATATTGTATCACATTATTAACAATTTATTTTTATTTTACAATTTAAACCGAACAGCAAATACAGTCATACATCCATTAAAGCTGTTTCATTATTAATTTTAGAACTCTTAATACTAAGAGTTCCATTTAAAGTTTGGGTGACATTTTAATTCTTAAAGCATATCAGAGGCAAATAATTCATATAAAATGATTATTTAAGAGACAACACATTTTAATAAAGGCATCCCAATGAAATTGCTCCGGCGAAAAGTTTGAAAAATACTGATTGTCAATAGTAAATTTAAATTTATGTAAATATAACTTATATTATAATAAAAAGAGAAATTTAGAAGTTGTTTTGCTTACTTTTTATCCGGCGTTTTATCACGTTTTAGAAGAATTTGTTGTTTGTTTAGATTATGTTCAGTTACGGTTACAGTTCATAGTACTAAAGCTAAAATAACTATAAAAACTATAAGTTTAATAAGTAAACATGGTGATTTTTAAGCGAAAATCAAAGTATGACAACCACAAAAAAAATTTACAAAAGGGGTTTTACATAGAATATTTTATGTGCTATTTACTTAAATATTTGCAATTTTTTGATATTTTTATAAGCAGGCCTTAGGCGAAGCAGGAGACCGGTTAATGCTAACAAAAAGTTTACCTAGTACATGACCTAGTATATTTAAATATTGATTGAAAATTGATGAAATTTTTTTTTTCAATACAAACACTTCAATTAATAAATTGAATAAAAATTACAATATTTTATTTAAATTTTGAATTTTTTTTTAGTTTTAAATATTTTTTTTAAATTTTTTATTTAAAATAAGTCATTAAAATATTTGACCATACATTTTTAATTTAAAATATTTGAATGCATATTTCAATGAAAAATATTTAAATATAAAAATAATAATAATATTTTAATATAAAAAAAATAATTAAAAACATTTATAAAATAAAAAATACATAAAATTTTTTTAAATAAAAATGATTAAAAATATTTTAACACAAAAAAACACATAAAAAATGACACCCATATCATACTTTATTAGAAACATAAACGTTAAACTGGTCCAATGACACTTTTTAATGATTATGTAAAGTGCTTTATTTTCTTTATAAAACAGTTACTGGTCTTGAAGAAATTTTTAGCAGACATGGGATCGGTGGGGACTTTTGATATTTTAATTATAACTAATATAACTAGGGGGCTACGCCGCCCCTGCTCGCTATCGCTTGCCAACACCTGGAATTTCTGCGTAATTCCCTTTAGCCACTTCGCCACCGGCTTGCTGCGCTCGCTTGCAGTTAAACAAATATGATTACGTGCTAGCAATTAAAACACAAATATGGAGCCCTACATAAATGCACATCAAGTAAAAAATTTACTAAACATATATTTTAATAATGTGACATTCTTTAATCCAGTGATGTGCGCGCTTGCTTGCCTAGGGGCGCCAACTTAAAAATTTATTAAATTTGTATTAAAAATAGCTAATAGTCAAAGAGTTTTGGGTCCAAATGTGTCTCTTAGCATGGCGGTGACCGATGCTCGACTCAATTTTGTCACAGATACAGACCTGGATTGAAAATTATGCATAGGCCTGTGCAAACTTGGGTTGGAAAAGTTACGTTCGCCAGCGAGCCAGCCGCGCAGCGGCCAATGGGAATTAAGCAGCAATTCCAGGAGGTTGGCGAGCGACAGGGAGCAGGGGGCGGAGCTCCTTAGTATTATATAAAAAAAGTAATCCAACTTAAATTTATATAATCAGTTAAGATAAAACTATTTTGAAATTTTGTATTTGCTTACAAAGATGAGTGGTAATGAATGAAAGCATTAAAATATTTGTAAAGTTGTTGTTGTTGTTGTTGTCGTGTCCATGATGTGTGCAAAAACTAGATGGATCCGAAGCTGTCTTAGACAGCTTTTGCTATTTCTTCTGCATCTTCGGAGAGAATTAAAATTTCTGGGTCTTCAAAGCCAATCCTGAAAAGCCTGGCTTGAATTGCTGGGCAGCCAAAGATATGCTGCGGGGACAGTTGGACACCAGGACAGTTTGGGCAGTGTGTGGAGAAGCTTCTTTGACCTTCCGTTGAGATTTTCATTCCTTTTAAATGTTTTGTTCGTAGTCTGGCTATTATTGAACATATTGTACGGTTACAATTTAGAGCAGGGGTGGAATATTTAAAATTATTTTTGATAAGTCTACGGCTGGCAACTGCATTGGCGTCAACGAGAGTTATGAGGTTAGATGATTGGGGGCAAGCTCTTGATTCTTTGGCAAGCTCATCGGCTTTTTCATTTCCAAGGATGTTAACATGAGCTGGTATCCACTGTAACGTGCAGGTTTTCTTGGCTGCGATGACTTTGTTGATGGATAGGATTATTTCATGGCTGATTTGGCACTTGCCCTTCTGAATAGCCTGCAGGGCAAATTCTGAATCAGAAAGGATGGTAATGCCGTTGGATCTGTGGATGCTTTTGGACAGGAAAATCTCCAACGCGCTCTTGATGGCAACGAGTTCGCATGTATAGTTGGAGGCAATTTTCCCTACAGGAATTTTGTAACACTCATTTTCATCGCCTTATTTGTAAAGTAAATGTTTAAATACATTTTGAAAATGCTTGCTATAACAATATACTAATGCAAACTTTTTATCTAAAAAAAATCATTTAACATTACAGGACAAACAGTTATATATTAAAACATATTGCTTTTGAATACAAAATAATTTTAAAGACTGAAACAAGAGCAGTGTTAGCAAACATTATGTTTAAATTAAACAAACTAATAAATTTAAATTATTAAAATAATCAATTTACAATGGATTCAATGATGAAATTACGCCAAAAATATTTATAGAACTTTTATGAAGCTGTTTATTTCTTAAAATATTTTATTGCATCTTAATACTAAAACATATTAATTGCTTTATATACGAACTAAATTCAAAAAGTGGTATTATATATAGAGGCCTGTACGTCAGCTACATCTATATATATAAAAGGCAAAGTCCTGACTGACTGATTCATTCATTCACGCATCATCGCCCAGCCAAAACTACTGGAGGTACAGCTAACAAGTTTTAGGAAAATATTCTTTTTATATCGTAGGCGTCATTTAACAAACGATTTTTCGAAATTCGAACCCAAACGGGTGAAGGAGTGCAAAACGTGAGCCGATTTCTCCATAGGAATGGCATTGTAAGATTAGAATTTATATTTGTTATTTCAATTTAAAAGAAATATCAGCGCGTTCAGCGCGAACGAAAATTAAGCAGAAAAACGTAAGAGCGCGTGAGTTTAATTTGTAGGATTTATTGAATTTAATTGATTTTATTGATTGAATTTAAATCTTTTGATTTTTTTGTTACCGGATTTAATTTAATTGATATTTACAAATGGTAAGAAATTTAGATATTTTTACAATGTGCAATGTCTCATGACAGTTAAGGCAATAACTATTTTAGATCTGATGCTTTTAAATGACGTCAATTCTCTCTACGTATAGCGTATGTACTTTATGTTCAGGAAACTGGCAATTTGGTACAGCTATGATATAATGGCTGATTGAATTTTGGCATTGGCGGCTTTTGGCGAAGTTGAAAATTTATCGTAGGGTAGCTATTCGCATCCAGTTGTATGAGTGAGGGTTAGTTTGAATCATCATCGCACTAGAGCTATACACGAGGGCTATTGGCCACGGGCGTCTTAATTTAGAACCACAGTCAAGTGACGAGCCGACAACTAAGTGGGCACACAATGCAACTTTTAAGGGCGACAACGTACGTAGCGTCGGGACTTTGAAAAATATTTAACGTGCACTCCCACCAAACGGGGTATTTTTGGAACACGGAACATTTTTGGTGCATGGGGCCGTTTATAGATCGGCAATTATTTTGACGATGCCCGGACCCGAATCTGGGACCTATCGCATGCAAGGCGAACGCCTTTACCGACTGGGCTCACCAGCCCTGTCGAGTGGTCGAATATGGACTGCAATGTTTACTACATTTTAGGGGATTTTCGGGTGTAGGAAGGCAAATAGAATCTGGCCTTATATCATAGCTATTCTGGCAATTGTAACACGGCCTATGGGAAATAACTCTAACTCCTGGACGGGCTTTGATACAATCGGACTTCTTTTTTTAAAAAAAATAATGCTGATATTAGAACGGGAGGAAATAATATACCAATGAAGTGCTGACCAGTGTTGGCTTCTGTTAGACCTAGTTTGGCTTCTGTTTGGTTTGGTGTAATATATTTTTTTAAAAATGCAATTTTTAAGTTACTAATTAATTTTTTGGACTTAAAATGGCCCTTAATACGCGAATCGTACGTATGTTAACTAATTGCTGATTTTGTTAAATTGACTTTTTTAATTTACGCAGTGTTCATGAAAGGTGTTAAGTCTGTTTTTCTATCAAACGAAAACGCAAGTTTGTAGGCGCTTTCCGAAAGAAAAATTAAGAAAAGAAACAGTCGCTTTCACCACAAGAAAAAAAAAAGTTGGAGGTCGCCTTCTTACCGAGGTAGATTTAGCAACTAGATATTTTTTATAGTTAAATATGCTCTTAAGTCCAGTGGAGAAGGGATCAATTGGTATAAAATAAAAGTTTATATAAAAAAACACCATTCACCGTTAGTAAAGGTATGGGTACATCCATGCAACGCCAAGTTTATAAGGCTAGTTAATCATATAAATAAAACCTTGGTAAAAATTTTAATACAGCGGAAAAAGTATTTTTTTCATTGGATTATAACTCAGAGGCACTTAGGTTTGGAAACCTGTGGTCAATTGGTCCCATTCGCCATTAACCAAGTTATTGGACAAAATAATTGTGGCTACCCTGGTATGAATTTTTAATTAGCCTAACGAATCCCTCCCTTAATTCCTAAATAAATTTAAATATGTATCTAGATATATTAAATAGTAAATAGTAAATTTAATTAAGAATTGTATTTTCGAAATAAACACATAAAAAAGGAAAATATAATCAGATTAATAAATCATTACTTGATATATTTTAGAAACAGTGCCGAAAGCTCCAGAATATATTGGGATCTTCGAAAATTTACATTAAAAAAATATTAATAACTAATAAATAAATACCAAAATGATATTTTGATTACAAATGTGTTTTATTTTTCTACTTATTCTCACACATCGTAAAAAAATGCTAACAAATTAACAAATTGAAGCATTACTTTTCATATAAAGTTAGGATTTCCAAATTAATACATTAGGTCTTTGAGACTCATCATCCCTCTTAAAAAGACAGACCCTGATTTTGAATTGTGTTTCTTGTGCAACAGCATGATTGCGCTGCAGACACCGTGGAGATCTTTAGTAAGGTGTCTCTGGAAGAGGATTGGGAGAGTATGGAGAAAATCTGCGGACTTTTGCCTATGCAGCCGCAGCCCTACTTCACTTTTGAGGGAAGGCAGATGCGGATAGACTTTCGGTCCGACTCCTACGTTGATAGATCTTATAGCGGGTTCTCGGCCGAATATTCATTCATCGGTGAGTATAACGCTTTTTTTTTGTCTGCAAAGTTAACACACATATAAGAGATGACGTGGAAAGTGGGCTCGGGTATGATTAAAAACGAACACCCAGGTTTTCGGCTGTAAAAGAAAGCCTTTTTGTTATTTGCATTTAAAGGAAGGAGGAAGGTTTTGAATATTTGGCAATTCTTTTTTTATATTTTTGAATACATCGAATTAATAGGTTGCCTGAGTTGTCAGACACAATTTCTTTTATATCCACAAAATACAAAAAAAAGTAAAGATCACTGCAAAGGGGAATAAAGATGTTATGCTAAATGAGTGAACAACTGTCGAATATTCAAAAACTTAATATAAATGTAATGGTACAAAACCAACTATACATATTCATAAACTAAAAATATCACATTAATTAACGAGTTGCGATATTGAAAAACTGGGGAAATTTGAAGTATGTTGTAGTTATGTTTAATAAGTTTAGAGTAATTTATGCTAAGTCTACTAATTTCACAAGTATTTGGTTCTTAGTTGAACATGTTAAAAAATATTTCGAATCTCGTACTAAAATCTTCAAATGCACAGATTATCACGTTTTTTGTGTTTTATTTTAAAAGAAAAAAAATTATATCGAACTCAAAATTATATCAATACAAAACTATACTTTTTATAATTATATAATATTAGTATATTAGAAATTGATATATTGATATAATATTATTATATTAGAAAATGATGAATTGATAAAATATTAGTATATTAGAAATTGTTTTATTGAAGTAATATTAGTATATGAGACACTGTACGTTTTTCATATTAATATATTATTGAGTTCGTTTTTTTTAAGCCTACAACATTATTTAACTACTAAAAGGCGGCTACTTTCGCTCTGTCTCTTTTCTAACATACAAGATCCTTATCACAAGTCTTTTATTTACTTATTATTACTTCGAAGTAATTACTGCAAGCTTGATTAGTATATTAGAAATGGATGTATTGATATAATATTAGTATATTAGAAATGTATATATTGAAGTAATATTAGTATATGAGAAACTACGTTTTTCGTATTGATGTATTATTGAGTTCGTTCTTTTTAAGTCTACAACATTATTTTAACTACTTTCAGGATGCTACTTTCGCTCTGTCTCTTTTCTAAAATTCAAGATCCTTATCACAAGTCGTTGGTTTACTTGTTAATACTTCGAAAAGAAACTATACGTTTTATTACTATACTTACGAAACTATACGTACTATTACTTCGGTATTAGAAACTATACGTTTGGTATTGATATCATATTGAGTTCGGGTTTTTTTTAGTCTGAAGCAATTTTTGACGACTTTTAGGCAGTTACTTTTTCTCATACATATTCTAATATACATGATCCTTATCACAAGTCTTTCATTTACTTGTTATTATTTCGAACTAATTGCTTCAAGCTTGATTAGAGACACTCTATATTTATCTTTAGACAGTGTGCCACCACCAACAACAACAAGAACTCCACCAACAACAACAAGAACTCCACCAACAACATTTCCCTCTCCCATTGTCACTAGGTCGCCAAGAGAAGGTTTGAATGATGAAGTCAGTTTGGCGAAGAAAAAAATTGTCGACTGGTTCATGGGTCTGCGGAGAAAAGGAACTCAGACCAAAAAGTGGGGTCATCAGCTGCCCAGGATTGCAGTTGCCCTGTTTCTCGCGGATCAGGAAAATTTCCAATTAGGAAACAGCACCGTGTACGAGATGAACACTGAACTCACTATTCAACTTCTTTCTAAGTTGCAGGGGTAAGGGAATGTTTTCAAGTTGCACACAACATTGGGAATTGGAAATTAAAAAAGAATAATTATTAAAAATCGGGGAATATGCCACTGTTCACTAACACTTACAAATGTCTGTGGTAATAACTGAACTTGAAGACAAAGTTAAATTGCTGTTTAAAAATATATCAAAAAGAAAGTCCAGATCGCTATTTTTTTCATCAGATTTCTTAAATATTTTCGAAAAAGTATAATATTTCTATCAAGCAGTCGCGTTTACGTTACCGATTTCGGAATATTTTCACTGCCGTGTAATGTGTCCTTGGTTAACATTATCAATTTCTTAGTTCATGAAGCCCTATACTACATCATCCTCAGCGAAAGTGTTAAGACAGCAAGTGAAGTGTTTGGTGAAAATTTCTGAAAGAGAAGCAGCTGTGTCAGTAACTTAAATTTTAATTATACAGACAAAAGGTTAATGAATCTTTTTAAAACTCTGCAGAATTTGGAGTGTAAAAAATTACATAAAAAGTTAGAGCGATCAAACTACAACAAAAATATTTACTACATATTATTTTTAATGATAACAAGCTATACGAAAGTAAAACAAAACTTGAAAAAAACTTGCACAAGAGACAAAACTTGTCTTTTTTGTATAACTTCCATAATATCTACTAACCCTATCTTATGATATTTTGTGTTTAGCATTTAATTATGTATTAAATCGATACAAATAAATGGGATCTAAATAAATTCTAACAGTGAAAGGGTTTTTTGATGAATAGATTATATACTATAAATTTGTCTGCTATACATTGATCAGTTAAAAACACTTTTAATCCAAATGATAATTTCTAATTCAAATCAATTAAATTTATTAATTTCGTGCTTATTTCTGATTCATTTGCACAGCGGTGGTCACTTAAAGCGGCGTGACCTCTCAATTTACATTCCCGCGCTGATGGTCGCCTGCGTGGACCCGAGGAACTTCTACGGTCGAGACCTGGTCGCGGAACTGCGCTCGGACATCGAGTCGAACAACGGAACGGGCAGTCCCTTCGAACTGCTCGTTCTGTGCAACGCCGGCGACGCGATGAGCGACAGAGACGTCCAGAGGATGGCGACCATTTTCGACTCCCAGCACAGACCCTTCTGGACAGGTCGAACTCTTGCTCCTTATACGTACAGCTCTGAAGAAAAATTCATCCCCCTTGTTTCTCTGCGGTTATTGATTAGAACATTTTTAGAAAGTGTCAGTTTTCCACGATATAAATGCTTGAGATGATATAAGATAAAACAAAATTTGCATGAAGTTCGTCTACATGTATTTTCGAGCATTAACTTTAGGAACTCCGTTGAAAGTTTTGGAGATAGCCTCTGAAGTTTGTTTGAAAAAAATAATTCAAAATTAAATTAAAAAAATTATATTTAGCTTAATTAATTACTTGGGAACTAAATACGAACTAAAACGACCACCTAACTATTCTTATCACCCCTGAGCCCTTTGTCATGTTAGCTGAAATGGCCATGGCAGGCCATGGACTACACTAGTCCGATGTTTCGCCGATGAGTTAAGTTTAGAAGAGTGTGTTTGCATTTTTTATGTTTAAACAGTTGATATTTCTTCGCAGACAACCAAGCGATGGCCACCCTGGCGCTGGCGTGCGCGTCTGCTCAGCCGGGCGTGACTGTCGACGAGAGGACCTTGCTCGACATGGCGCAGGAGCTGAAGAAGAGGCAGTTCAGGAACGGAACCGTCGACAACATCAAGACGACTGCCCTCGTCATTCAGGTATTTTAATGGTTCACTGTCTTCGGAATATTTCCCCCCTTCGATGATGAGAATGGAACGTATGGCATGAAAGAATTCGAAAAGTATCTATTGTGCGACTTTAGGTAGAAAAAAGTTTAAAAAAAAAAAAAAAACTATTCAAAGAAGGGTGCCAATATTGTGATATTTTTAACCATTTTACACTAAGAACATTTTGGAGAAATAAAAAAACTGACAAAATAATAAATAACTAGATTATATTTTCTCTTTAAATTTTATTTTTCGGTTATAGGGTCAGATGGGGTAAAATTGGTCAAAAAGCAACATATTTTGCATTTACACCTTCAGAACAATAAAAATATCTATTCTACTAGTATAAAATCTGTTTAGGATATACAAATGAACATTTCTTAAGACATTTCAAGTAAAATTTCCCTGAAAAAAATTATTCTCATGGGGTGGGGCAAAATAAGTCAGTCGTGGGGTAAAATAAGTTGTGCTTTGAAATCAGCTTCAATTGCTCAATTTTTTGAATTACTTTTTATGTTATTTAGAAAGAAATCAGTTAAGATTATATAAATCATCACAAGTGCAGGAGGATGAAAAACTATTT
>JAFNEN010001590.1:0-26033 GCA_019343175.1 Oedothorax gibbosus | reverse complement strand
GGTGTGGTGGCGGGGGTTTTGTGGAGGATCAGGTGTGGGGGGCGGAGGAGGATCAGGTTTTGGAGGGGGTGGATCTGACCCCACGACCCCACCACTGGCGGCAAACTCCCATTTTTTAATTTTCTAGGGGGAAACAAAAAAACCCAAACAAAAAACAAAGTTTAATTTGCCATGTGTTTTTTTTAAGCCTTACAGTGGAAAGAGAAAGTTGGAACTTTTTGATTGATATGTTTGGTTTTAGTACATAAAATTCTATAAATGTAAAGAAAATTCCTTCTTAAATTTTTACTTTAGCTATTTTTGCGCCGGGAGGGCCTTGACGGGTATTTAAAAAAAAACAATACCCTTTTTAAAGGGTGGTACTTACTTTTTCATTGTTTATAAGGGGGAAAAAGAGGGTTTAGGGGAAAGTTTTACTAATCCCGTATAAACACAGTAAAGACTAAAAAGGTAAATATATTCATTCAACAGTATTTCATTGTTGGTTCGCGTAATTTAATTATTATAAATAAACGTAGGTTTGTAACAAAATCTGTCACTTAACCCG
Source organism: Oedothorax gibbosus (assembly GCA_019343175.1). NCBI lineage: Eukaryota > Metazoa > Arthropoda > Arachnida > Araneae > Linyphiidae > Oedothorax > Oedothorax gibbosus. The sequence goes on along the minus strand of JAFNEN010001590.1, from coordinate 25,486 downwards.
CTTCCACACAACAGTTGTGTTTAACAGGTAAAAAGGAACAAACACAGTATTGATATTCTTTTTAAAATTAAAAAACAAAATTTTACATGCTAAAAAATTTTTTTTCTAGGGTTTTATTTTTTTTTATTTTGGGGAAAAATTTAATTTAAAATTACTTATCGTTTGCAAAAATTAATTTCTATTTCAAAGAATAAATATGTAATAGTCCTCGCTTTTAAATAGAATTAAAATATTTCATATCAACGTACAAAGGATCTCATAGTGAAATATATTTGACTTTTTCAAACTACAAAAATAAATTTATTTTAATTTATTGTCTAAAAGAATTAAAGTTTCTTTTGCTAATGGCAATGGGGATTTAATTCTAATAAAAATGGCTTCAATTTTGCAGGGTTTTTTTAAAAAATAATTGAAGTACTTCGAATTATTTTCCGAAATTTTCAATCTTTTATAATTTTGATGCGCTGAATTTTTTGAGGTATCACACTTGTCCGTAGTATTTGTAGTTTGGGCTATGAAAGTGGGTGACAAACAGACAGATGAACAGAACGATTATAATACCTTCCACTTTTTACGTTATAAACTTAGTGTGGAACTAAAAGGAGGAATAATTAAATACATTCAGGACAAAGTGTAATTTATGTCCACAACTATTTTTCATCATTTTATATTCTAATTACATAACTACAATAGCTAATATTAAAATATTCAAAGCCAAATAAATAAAACTTAACCCTTTGAGGGATAAGAAAATTGGCTGAAGTGTAAGCTTGTTTTCATTGCATGAGATTTAATTTAAATTTTTAACTGAAAATTTAATTTCTGAAATTTTGAAAAAATTATATTTCTCTGTAGTAGATGGTTATAAATGGCTCTTCGTGTTTTAAAATTTAATAAAGTTATTAAATTTATAAATTTTTTTTACAAATTATGCGTGTTGCTGGAAAACCTGACAGCCAGGGTTTACACGCCTGTATCTCTCAGAGCGGGTTCCTTACCTTTTTGCACCTGCGTACCACTTGACTGAGAAATTTCGGCGTACCACCAGACCTAAATACTTTAATAAACGTATAATATATTTACTTGTCTAAAATTGTTCAAAGGTTTTTTTAATTAAAGTTCAGAGAAAACTTCATATATAATAGTTAGATATTTGTTTATTTATAACATGCTTATAATAAAGGAGAAATAAAAAGATGGAAATTGTATTAATTTACAGTTTTATTTATTACCCATAGGACGATAAAAAAAATATAATAAAAAATAGTACAAGTTCAGCAAAAAATTAATCATCGTTCAAAATATACTTTTATAGTCTTTAGTGCGAAACTTTTTGTTTGTCTGTGATTTCCCGCGTACCACCGGTTGGGAACGCCTGCCTCAAGGGTTAATTCGGTGCATAAAGGGATAAAGAATGAAAACATCAATTCTCTTATAATCATTTTATTCCAGGCCACAAGAAACTACCTACAATAGATAGGGATGAAGGGAATGGATACACAGTTAAAGCTTTTAGTCATAAAAGTCACAAGCTGTTTATCAAGGACGTCTACTAGAATATCTAGTACGACAATTCCTCCATAAATATAAAGCAAACTAGCACGAACTTTTTCTAAGTAAAAAAATTCAAAATATACAAACGAAATTTTTTTAAAGCCATACAGAAACATATCACATAAGGGCGATTCCACGAAGCCGGAAAAGCAAGCAACAGTAAAATTTCATTTAAAAAAAAACAATTATTACTTAATAAATTTTATGTTATTTAATTTTAAAACAAACAATATTTGGTAAAAATATTTGAAAACATGAGAAATAAAATTAAACGTGAATCTCGTATAATTCTTTATGAGGTTTTATTTACTTTATAAAATAAAGGTTTTAAAAGTTATTTAACTCATTACATACCTTTCAAAAAAATAATTTCACAAAACAGAAAAGGAGGCTTTTGATAAACCAAACATTGAACGTTTTCAATAACCTACATTATTGATTTAAAAAAATAGCTAATAGTTTCATACTAAATGGAAAATCTTAGCCGCTGCCAGCTAATTGTTAAAAAGCTTTACTAAAAACCAAATTTTTGGTCCACGTAAATAATTAAAAACTGCCCTCAATTAAGCAACTTCGTGGAGCCACCGAATAAATTGTTTTAAAGAAGACATGGAATGAAAATTCGGAACAGTGTGAAGATGGTCTTTACAACTGGCCGCAGTCAGCAACGGTGATTGTTTTGTTGGTCTTGCCGCTCTGGCTGCCGTAGCTTTCGATCCTCTTCACCACGTCCATCCCTTCTACAACTATGCCGAAAACAACGTGTTTCCCGTCCAACCTGAAAGAGAAGGAAAAGGTTAGTTTAGTACAGCGGTTCCCAACCTGGGGGCGATTTGTGTTATCAAGGGGGCAAAAAATACTTGGAGGGGCGATGAGTATTCAAAGGGAGAAAATTAAAATAATGTTGTACCTTTGTACAGTAAAACCATTCTCTAACCATAACCAAACCAGCCAATTTTTACTTTAAACTCTCATACATTTTCTAGAAACCAATAAAAATATGTGTTTTATGTTTTTTCTGTTTTATTTAAAAGTGACCGGATAGAGCTTCTTCGGTTGTTTTTATAAACGGTAGTAAGTGTTATAAAACTGTTTTATAGTTACACTTTAACTCAAAATATAATTAGACATAACATGAAAATTAAAAGGGGGCGATGGATGTTAATCAACCTAAAATACGAGGCGATGGTCCAGAAAAGGTTGGGAACCACTGGTTTAGTATAACCTCCTGCGACCTGGGGACATTTTTTAAAACCTCCCCACAAACAATTAACATGCAAATTAGTTTTGAAATTGAGTTAGTCCGATAGAAGAAGATCCAAAAATCAGTTTTCAGCCTTTGATTACAGGTGTTAGTCATTTATTTCTATAAAAATGAAGTTAACGAGGGTTAATAATATATGATATTAGAGTTCTTAAAAAATAAACTTTAAACTAGTTATTTTTTTAAACTTTTCAAAAAGTTATTTTAATAGTTAATTTTAAAGGCATTTTGCATTAAAAACAATGTTAAAACAAACTGTTAACTACAAATAAGTGATACGGCTTATTTTTGCATTTATAGCACAAAAAATGTGTATTTTTAGAGCTTAAAGCGTGTCTCTCAGTAACTATTAAACACTTTTTTAAAATTACTTTGTAAAACATGCTTTTTAGTATATATTTATATGAAAAGTATGTATAGATGAAGAATATACTTGTAGGATTTTGCTGGGATCTTAAGATGATAAAAGATAGTTTTCTAGTAAATTTATACATTTTTATTATATATAAACTAGAATGTTCACGTTTTCCAAAAATACTGATAATACTCAAGCAGATGATTTATTATTTTTATTGAAAAATTACCTACCAAGAGGGTCAAGCAGATTTCAGATGTTCTTGAAAAAACTGATTTTTCAGCAGTAAATTTATCAGACATTTTGGATTAAAAGAAGTTAAAACGGTCTATTAATCACAAAACAACGACAGAGCTTTCTTTGTATATTTTCAACGACAGTTTATTTATAGCACATCAAAAATGTATATTTTTTGCCCTCAAAGGCTCAAATTCTGCAACCCTCAGCAATTGTTAAGCAATGAATATATGCATAGGATATCGCTGAGGAGTGACGAGGTTAAGGTTAAATACCCATTAGGTATTTTTTTATCACTTTCAGGTGTGAGCAGAGGCCTGATCTAGGAAATCTCAAGACTATAGGCGAAAAACATTTTGGGGCCCCCTATACGGAAAATGTTATGTGTGATTGTCCGTAATGATGGCGCGCTAATTGGACGATGTACCATAATTTAAGCTACAATTTTTAGCTTTATCAGCTTCCTTATAACATTGATCAAACCAATAAACGTCAGGTCAATGTCTGAGTCAAAGTCAAGCTAAAAAGCAAGTCGGGGGTCTCGGAAAATTTTAAATTTTACTGAAATTACCACAACAGCAATTACCACAACAGAAAGTAACATTTAGGGGAGTTTAAATTATTTTTTTTTTGGGGGGGGGGGGGGCTAGGCTTTATAATAGAACAGCCCCTATGTGCGCACGATTTTGACTATCTTGCTTTGAACAGAAGGTTTATCCCCATATCGATGACTAAAATCCAAGGAGCAACTCCCTAGTTGAAGGAATTGTAACAGCAACTTTGAAACCAGGCAATAGCCACTACCAAACCCTGACTTGATCAATTCAACTCTAGCAAAGGGCCTAGACATCCGAAAAATAACCAGTCATCAAAGAGGACCTTTTTGCAGTATTTTTACCTTAAAAGGGCAGAAGGTTGCTGTTTGAAAAAAAATTATTCTAAGAACTTATTCCATTAGAATGGAATAAAGAATGCGGAAATAATTGAATAATTTACAGAAATTCATAAAAGCCTGCTAATCTTTGGATTTTTCTAACAATTATAAATCTCTGGGCCCTTTACATCACTAGTTCTATACATAAAAAGTGATTTGCAAACTTATACTTTCTAAAAGATTGGAAAATTTAAGTTACAGATGATATCAGATTTTAAAATGAAAACTTACCAGCTGGTCTTAACTGTTGTTATAAAGAATTGAGACCCATTGGTGTTTGGACCAGCATTCGCCATTGAGAGCACACCTAAAAAGTAAATATAGCATTATTAAAAAAAAATCTACAATTATTTTAGAATCATTATATCGAATTTAACTACTACAAGAAAATTTGCTTGACCAGGAGTAAAGGACATAGTGTGTCTTTCAATAAATAACCACAGCATTAGGCTTGCTTTAGTTTATGTGCACAATACTTTGGTACTTTTCGGTTTAACGCAGACCAATCTTGGAAAAGTGTATCGAAAGTAGCACCTGCACGTAATCATTTGAATGATGTCATAATCTGTTAAAACATACCCAAGTTAAAATCAATAGTATCGGTTTTAAAATAAGGATAAACTTGAAATATCGGTAAAAAAGAGGAACCTGTTCCATTATTAACCAACATCACTGGCAGCGACGCGTTTACCAATAGGCGTTAGAGGCGGCCGCCTGTGGCCCCAAGATTGCGAGGGCCCCCAAATTTCAAAATTAATAACTTATCAAACACACAAATTATATACTTATCAAACACGACTTGCGATGAATTTATATCGATCAAGGAGACAGTTTATTGCAGAAGTCAAAGTATCAAGCTACTACTCATTAATTGTAGATTCGACACCTGATGTTAGTCATGTTGACCAACTTGCCTAGTTCTGAGGTATATCCTTCCCAACGGCAGAATTGTGAAAAGATTTTTTACTTTCGTAGATATTTATTCGCATGGCAAGTCTAGAGGCAATAACTATTGAAACACTCGAGTCTTGGGGCATCAAAAGATGCCGTGGTCAAAGTAACGCCAACAACATAGCAGGAGAATACTCTGGATTATGTGCTCGTATTAAGCAGCTAAACCGCAGAATTCATTCCGTGCTCCACACATAGTTTAAACTTAGTGTGCGGCGAGATTGTGCGACTGCTACTGTATCATATTTTGATTTTGTCCAACATATCTATGTTTTTTTTTCCTGCGTCAACAAGTAGATGGAATATTCTGTTAAGCCATTTCGAAAAAAATGCCTGCACAGTCAAAAGATTATCGGATACAAGATGGTCAGCAAGGGCAGTTGCTGTTTCCGCACTGTACAAAAGTTATAAACACATTAAACGTGCTTTAACTGAAATAAGCGAGGACTTAAACTTAAAGCAGAAGCCCGTGCGCCGAGCTGAAGCAAAAGGTCTAGCTTCAAGAATGAATTTTTATGAAACAGCTCTGATGACAATTTTGTGGAACAAAATTCTCCAGCTAATGAATGCAAGTAGCAAATCCCTATATACAAACACCAGAACTCTGCTTGTCGGTCAGTGTAAAACTCTTTGAATCTTTAAAGACCTTTGTTACAGAAGAAATTCGGGATGATAGAAGTTTCTGTAAAATTGAGGCAGACGCAGCACGACTATACTAGACAACTGTATTTACCGTGACGAACAAAGTCGTAAGAAAAAACGCACTGTATTTTTCGACGAAAACGTGGAGAATGAGATTGTTGTTAATGGACGAGAAAACTTCATAATTAATACCGTTAATGTTATTTGTGATAAGTTGATTTTTGTACTCGATAACAGACTGAAGTCCTATAAGGAAATAAATAGTCTGTTAGGATTGTTTTTTTTAAATGATGAGGAGAAAAAAGATGTTTCCGCTGACGAATCCATGATCACTAAACTTACAACAAAGTACAGGGAGGATATTAAAGTCTAACAACGACTGCAACGAAAGTGTTCGAGACGAAATAAAAAAATTTTAATACTTGCAAGAAAAGAACACCTTTGGTCTCCAGCGGAAATGTATAACTTTCTGCAACACAGATTAAAATCGACTTTTCCAAGTGTGGAAACGCTGTTGCGTATTTATCTAACAATTCCGATTAGGAGAACGTTCTTTCTCTGCACTAAAAAGAATAAAGAATGTGCAGAGAAATATTATTGAGATACGCCTTAGCGATTCTGAACATCGAATCAGATGAAACAAAAAAAATTGATTTCGACGAGGTGATAAACGAATTTGCAAAAAGAAAATGCAGAAAGAAAAAGTTGTAAATGGAAAATAAGTATGTAAATATAAGGGAATTAAAAGTATAAGTGAAATTCTTGTCTCTTGTAATATTAGGGTTCTTTTTTTCAGCCCCGATTGCGTCACTAGCATTTCCTGCTCCAAAAAAGGGGAGGAGATAATCTCAATTTACAAACTGATTCATCCTTCATCATGCTTTTTTATTTGTGCAAGTATTAAGATTTTTTAAATTCTAATTTCTGTTGGGGGGAGGAGCCCCAAATTCGGAAGCCGCCTATGGCCCCAACATCCATAAACGCGTCACTGATCACTGGCTCTCTCTCCCCGCCCCCCCCCCCCCCCCTAATATCTTTTTGGATTGGAGTTGTAATAGCAGGTCATAATATTATGTAATCAGATGGCATAAGTGTCACTTTATCCTTTACTTGGCTTATTAAACCTCTACTTTTGCAAGGTCAAGAGAATTTTCAAAGCATCACATTCACACAGAAATATAGTTGCACCTTTACAACAAAATTGCATAAATACCAAGTGTTTTTTTTTCTAACTAATTGTAAACATGTTACACTATCTTCTCTAAATTAGAGAGTACAATACATAACAAAAAGATGTCAAATTTTTAACAATGGCATAACATAAACATACATAAAATGCTCTACAGATTAGTAAACATAAAATAAGAACCTTTTGAATCGATTAAAATTAAAGATTGTCCATATGGAGGATAGCTAAATTCAGTATTCAGCAATCTGCATAATGAATATAAAAAAAATAGGAGCAAATGTACATTATCTATGACAATTTTTAAGAAACATTATTGAAATATGCTGTTTTTATGCAATTTATCTAGACATCTACAGTGACTCCTTATGGTTTTTAAGATAGCAGTAGTTGTGTATGTATAGAATTACAGAATTTTCCCATTTTCAGGACAGCTGTGGTTCCAAAATTTAAAGATGATTATTTTTGGCAAGATCATTGGAAACCAGCTTTAAAAAATTGATTGTGACATTTAAAAAAAACTTCAACACAATTCGTTCATTCAACACAATTTTGTCGTTGGTCAGTGTAATTTAGTTATAGAAAGGAGGAAACACGAGAATAAATTCATCATAAAGTGCATTTTATGTTCAATTATTTTTTACCGTAATTATATATATATCCCTAGTAGCATTGTTTCTCGAAATTTGCTCGATCGATCATCGATCGTTCATCGGATTCAGCGAAAACTCACCGGTGATTGCATCCGTATTCCGAAAGTGCACAAGGCGATATCGGCAATCGGTGAACGAAATTCTATCGATAAAAGTCATCGATTCGATATCGGTCAAAGGTGAAAACTCAATCAATGTACGTTTCATCGAAAAATTATGACGAATCGATATCGCAACGATAAGAAACCGAAAAATTTGGCTTTTTTTATATTTTAGTACATACAAATTGCGTTAAATTATTTCGAAAACTTCATATCCGAAAGCTATTATTATTATGTTCAAACTGGTAATAGTTATTTTTTATTTACTTACACACAACATTTTTAATTGCTTGCGAAGATAAATATTTTTACTGTGTGATAACTTATTTCTTTTATTTACTTGGAAATTAATTTTAACTTTTGGCCTTGATTAATTTTTGAAAAACTTAACTAAGAAAATAGATTTTTTAATAAATATTATGAATCAAACAAATTATTAATACGTAAGTTACCAAGAGTTATTTTTAAATTAAACATATTTATATTAGTATTGTTAACTTAAATTAATATTTAAAAGGAATTTGCAACTTGCAAAAGAAAAATCAAAATTAAAATTTCTTAATCAATAACATAAAACTTCTTTAACGATCAACCTTTTGAGCTCTTTATTTAAACGCAATCTTCCTGCAAGCCTCCATAGCTGAGAGGACTAACGCCTCTTTGCAAGTCACAAGCGCGGATCCCGAGATTGTTGGTTCCGTCCTCCTCCACCTAAAATTCGAAGTATTACCTGACTAACAGAAAAAATAGTGGCGCCATCTCGTTTAAACCTTTTGTACTAACATGTCGTAAACTGTTCGGAATTTTATCGGAAAATGATCGAAATTCCATCGGACGATGAGAATTTGATTACTACTCATCGGATTCTTATCGATTTCTTCTTGACTTTTGATCGGAATCTCATCGGAAAAACTCATCCTAGGCTGATCGGTCGAGCGGACAGAACCGAGCAGTTATCGAGCAATTTTCTACGAAAATCCGATATTCGAATTATCATCGGCTCACCGGTGAACGATGAAAATTCGATTATCGGTCGATGAAAAATTGCTACTAGGGAGATATATATATATAGTAGTTTATAAACTCTATTTTAGTAATATAAACCTTTGTAAGTATGATTTAACCCTTTATGGCACTGAATTAAAATTTTTGGTGTTGTCTATTTAAAAGCTGTCTGTAATTTACATATACATATATATATATATAATTACACAGACAGCTTTTAAATAGACAACACCAAAAATTTTAATTCAGTGAAATAAAGGGTTATATCATACTTACAAAGGTTTATATTACTAAAATAGAGTTTATAGTCTACAAGTTTGTTTTTATTCCTTTTGCTCCTTAATTGAGTACTTAAAGCAGTTATTCCCTAATCCTGACTAAAGGTGGGAGAGCAGCATTGAGAAAATTTAAATGGCAGTAGCTGAAGTATTGTTCTAACCTACATATAATCACGCCCCGAATTTACTGTTGTCAGGAATAAACGGCGAATGATCATGGGTTTCCACACCAAAGTGCCACAAGCCAACTCATTCAGTGTATATACCTGGTCCAGTGTGCTTGAGGCTTGAAGTTCTCATCCTCAAACCAGTCTGATTGCCTTCCGGTGTCGTCTTAAAATAGGCAACAGCAAATAATTCAAATTAAATCGTAATTCACAGCATAAAGGGTAAAGGTGGATGATAACCGGAAGCCAACTCATTCAGTATATATACCTGACCCGGTCTGCTTGAGGCTAAAGTTCTCGTCCTTGAACCATTCTCGTTGGCGGTTTTAAAATAGCCTACGGCAAATAATTAAAATTAAATCTTAATTCAGCGCATAAAGGGTTTAAGGTGGGTGCTAACCGAAGCCAACTCATTCCGTATATATCTGGTCCGGTGTGCTTGAGGCTGAATTTCTCATCCTCAAACCACCCTCCGATGCGGTTTTAAAATAGGCAACGGCAAGTAATTCAAATTAAATCTTAATTCAGTGAAGGGTGATAACCAGAAGCCTACTATTACCTGGTCCGGTGTGCTTGAGGCAGAAGTTCTTGTTTCCAAACCGGTCTCTGATCACCTTCTGGAGTTGTTTTAAAATAGGCAACGGCAAATAATTACAATTAAATGTTAATTCAGTGCTGGGCGCTTTCAAGCTTCTTACCTGGCCCGGTGTGCTTGAGGCTGAAGTTCTCGTCCTCAAACCGGTCCCCGTAGATGGACCTCCCTCCGGTGCCGTTGTGGTGAGTGAAGTCGCCGGCTTGGCACATGAAGTTGGGGATCACTCGGTGGAAGATGCTGCCCTTGTAGCCGAACCCCTTCTCGCCCGTGCACAGCGCGCGGAAGTTCTCTACACAGACAGTTTAGTCAGGTATTGGAGTAACACTTTACTTTTAACAGTTACTTTTTTTAGTTAACGAAAAAAAGTCATAACTTTCCAAGGGCTGTCCAATGAAAATTTTTAAATGAAACTCTTTTAAAATTAAATTTTCTAATTAATTCCAATTGTAGTTTTTTTTCTGGGTTCTCTTTGAAAAGCGATGATGGTTAAATTAGAATTTCTAACTTGACATCTATTTTACTGATAGCTTGAAGTTTCAAAAAGTAACTAATTATTTGCTTTTCATAAAGTTACTGTAACTAAGTAATTGTTTTATAAGCCACATTTCTCTGGCTACATTGAGAATTTTTACAAACGACCTTTTTTATATGATAAATGTAGCCGACTTACAGTGCTCTATACCCTTTTTTAAAATTGGCTCAAATATTTTTATAATTTTCAATAAATGATTTTACCAAAAACTATTTGAACACTTTAAAATGCAAAGTAAATGTGACACTTAAGAAATGTCACAAGAGAAATTTACATGCTTTTCTTATGTATGTGCTGCAATGAATGTCCGAAATCCAGTATATGATGACATTCCCCAGATTCAACATTCACTGACATAGCAATTACATGTACCTACAGTATAACATCATTCAAGGGACCGTGATGTATCTGACGTTATATACAAGTAAATTGTTAACAAGGCTGAATATTAAGTGTAGTTAATCATGCAAAACATCCATTTTATACTCATATTATTAATTAAAGTTATAAAATGACATCTACTTAAGTTTTACTATATGTGCTATTAGTAGAAATTTCATTTCTAGTCTATAATTATTTTGAGGAGGAAAACTTATTTTGAATTCTGCACCATTTCGCATCATTTTACGAGTAAAATAACTTTTTAATAATGAAAACATTGAAAACCATTCTTTTTTCTTCAAGAAAGCATTTTGGTAACACATAAATGCAGATATTTAGCATTATAACTAAGGAATTAATTAAAAATTGTCGTTATAAGCAAGAGATTATGACACAAGTCTATAGCAATTCAAGGCACCGAATATTTCTGTGTCATAAACAAGTTTTCAGTATAACAGTATATAAAAACACTTGCACCACATTCACCTTCATCTCGGTAATTTTTTTTATATGATAAAATTAAGTTTTGTAAAAATATAAAATTTCTTAGCTAATTTTACACTACTCTAGACTAGATAAGTTTTCTAGGTCTAAATTATTCATACGGAAATATTTTGTGGATGCGTAAAAACAAACATCTCAAGACCCACTTACCGGCTGTTTTGGGAACCACATCAGCACGAATCTGTAATTAAATAATCTGGTAACTAAAGGCAATATTTAAATATGTTTCACGAAAAAAAAAATACAAATAAATTGTTAGTGTTGCTAAAGTCCTAGTTGCTATACCTGGCACAAGTTTGGGGAGTTTTTATAGAGCAATAAATAACGCTTCACTTTCACTGGCAACCATGAACACTAATAAAAAAAAGAGGATATTAAACTAAAGTTGCGTGCTGCAGAAGCGGATCGATACAGAAGCGGATCGAGACTTAGGGTTACCAAAAAAAAAAAAGAAGCTAAGACAGCGTTCATAAAAACTTGATTTCTGAGATATCACCAAGCTCGAGAAGTCACCAGACCAGCGACTAGGATTTGACCTTAGAGTTATTACTTTTGAATTGGTATACAAAAAATGACAAAATGCACTCTTTTTGGTTGATAGTTCAGTGCATTTAGCAAAATAAATATGGCTAATGGTTGGAAAAATAATTGCACCATAAAAAATTCATCAAATGTCAAAAAGAAAGAACCCGTAATAAGGAATTGACCTTGGATTATTCGAATTAATTAGGTAAATTGAGCTATCTTTGATTTTCAAGTGTATTGTATGGAGAAAGTACACGAAAAACAAAATGGATACATTTAAAAACCATTAAAATAACAATTTTTGCAAATACAAAGGGCTACATTTTTAATCAAATTAAAATTAGCAATACATGTTTGCGCTCTTTATCATACGCCTCGCCCATCCAGCAAATACCGGTACATTAAAAAAAAACACCGGTAAAGTAATAAAATTAAAGGGAAATACTAAACACTTATATTAAAATAAAATTACTAAAGTACACTGAACTAATAATGACAGCTGTATTGATATTTACAGGCAACACAATCAAAACTTAATATTTAATGCAGATAATTGATTAGTTTGAGCAGACTAATAAAAAAAAAGTAGCGGTTTCGTTTCTTACTTCAAATACAATTCGTCCTAGTGGTTCGCCATCAGCAGACATATCGAAATAGCACCTCGGTAGAGCCATTTTCGGTTCTAAAATGAAAAAGGCGGGATAAAAATTGATAGAAAAGGAAGAATATTATCGAAATTAGCCGCAACGAGCACTGCACCGCAATGTTTAACGAACGGGAGGTAAGCAGAAGCAGAAGAGAAAACAGAGCATGCGCATTTAAAAACAAAAATAGAATTCTGGAACTATCTTCTGTTGCCAACTTAAATAATCTCTATTACCAAATTAGAAATTTAAATGTGATAAATTTGATTCAAACTAACACATGTGATAAATGTTATTCAAAGTAAAATATACTTTATAAGATTCTCCAGCATTGAAAGAACACTTTATAATTTACTTCAGACATTTACTCATGTATCTTTATTTATGGGGATAACATTTGGAATGGTGCCCCACTTTTAGTCTTTTGGTAGCAAAATTCAAACCTCATGTTTCGAGGGACGTATCCATCCGGCTTTCATTCCTATTTCCTCGGTGGTTAGTTGAATGGCATTTTAAGCTCTGCCCACGGGGAGTGGGGACACACAACAGAGCTTTCTGTTGTCACTCAAGACCTGAAACTTGCCCATTATCGGGAATTTGCGATGTACTGAATAGTTAAACAATACTCGTGCTTATTCATTACTAAAAATATGTTTTCTGTGGTTTAAAAAATCAACTGAAAAACAGAATGGGCATGTTTCAGATCTTGAGTGGCAAAAAAATTCTGAATGAAAATAAATTATCGATTGGTGAATTAAGCACCGATCGAAGAAAGCAGGAATGAAAGAAGGAAGGAATACGGTCTTAGGTAAGGTAATCGTTTCCGGCTGCCTATTTATAGCCTCCTTCAGGAGCTTTAACACAGCCAATAACGCCTCGTATTTTAGAACCCCGGTCAAGTGACGAGGTCGACACCTGAGCGGGCACCCAACGGAACTTCGAGCGACATCGTACGCTAACGCCGTCGGGACTTTGGACTCCACAGATTTAACGAGCACGTCTGCCCCTGTGTACTCGGGCCCATCCGTGATGAGGATTTTCTACTATTTCCAGCACAGATCCGATTAGGAATACGGTAAGCCGAAGAGAACATTCTAATATTGACTTATATTCTTCGTAAATGTTTATGTTTTGATACGGAGGCCAAGACTTGAGCTGAAATAGCCATCCTGCTATATTAGTAAGGACATTGAGCATGTTTTCATTTAAATATATAGATGAAAGCCTGTTATAATAGAACAGATTTAATGTGGTAGCACTTCACACACATTCAAGAAGGTTTGTCCACTTCACTGTTGAAATAAGGTGTGAGATTGGATAGAATTAAATTGGTGTAAACTAGTAATCATATTGCTGATTTAAAATTAGTGTTTTTAAGCATTATTGCTTTTAATTATTAAATTATTGTTATTAAAAAAATTAACAAGCTTTGGGGATTTATTTTAACTAACGGGCAATTCCATAAAAATGTCAACTTTGATAAAATAAAAAAAAATTGAAATTTTTTGCAATTTTTACAAATTAAGTTTAAAAGTATATTCCAAGTTTTGGTTTAATATAGCAGGGACGATAAAGGACATGTATTTACATTTACCGAAAAAGAAGATCGATGGCTAGTGGACAAAAAAGATTTGTTGGCTCTGCAAATTCAGCCAGCATTTCAACTAGTTGGAAATCGACCTCGATACGTGTTTGAAAAACCTTTCACATGTGAATAAATGTATATAATGTAATATTTGATATCTTATAAGTATTCTAGATAATAAAAAATATTAAATTTATTACTTTGCACACTTTTTTTAATATATGTTTATGAAACTTTTAGTCGTTCCGTCACGGTCATTCCGTCACGTCAAATGACAGTTAATAACTTAAACCATGTTACCATGTAGGTTGCTCAGTCTAAATTATAATTTTACATAGCTTATATATCATATTTAAGATATGCATTAGTTTAAAAACTCAATGTATTGTTAATTCACAGAAATTTCCATTTTTAAGTACCAGAATACAGTTGTGGTTGCAAAAATATCATTCCGTCACATAAAAAGAAGTTAGTCAAAAATGAAATATAATATCTTTTTTAAAAAATTTCAACTTTTTTTTAGTATCTTTTAATCATTAACAGTAATATATAACTTGAAAAACCAATTTTCCTTTGAAAATAGCTTCGTGGTAATTGTTTTACTTCAAGTGTACAATTCAAAATGTCATTCCGTCACATATGGAATTACCCTAACCACATTTTATCTGGATATTTCCATCACGATCTTTTAATACACATTTTATTTGCTTAATTCACTAAACTGAACAGCTTCTGTAGATTGATACAAAAATAGTCTTTTTCAAGGTAAAAAAAACATTAAAAAAACCCAATACTTTTGTATCAACAAAGTTTTTTTTGATAGTTTAAACAAGATTAAATATGTCACAAGCACAGATATCATAGTTAAAGTATTGGATTGGCAGATCACGTGACCTCCAATGCTAACGACAGGACGCGCATGGAGGCCAAATAAGAGGGCATAATGGCCAGTGTTGCTGCCACTTTAAGGAGAAAAATACTACGAAAAAATTCCATTTAATTCTAAAATTACAAAAAAAAAATACTAGAAAAGGATTTAAAGTCATTAAAAAGATTCAAAAATGCAGCTAGTATTTTTACGATATTTTTTTGTAATTTTAGAATTAAATGGTATTTTTTCGTAGTATTTTTCTCCTTAAAGTGGCAGCAACACTGGTCATTTTGCCCTCTTATTTGGCTTGGCCTCCATGCGCGTCCCGTCGTTAGCATTGGAGGTCACGTGATCTGCCAATCTAATTCAGTTTTAGTTTGAATTATCGTCGCACTAGAGCTACACGAGGGCTATTGGCGACGGGCGTCGTATTTTTGAACCACAGTCAAGTGACGAGCCGACACCTGAGTTGGCACCCAACGCAACCGTTAAGGGCGACATCGTACGCAGCGTTGGGACTTTGGAGCGTATTTTAACGTGCACTCCCTCTACACGGGGTATTATTCGTCGGACATTTTTGGCTGCACGGGCCGTTTATAGGTCGGCAGTTATTTTGGCGATGCCCGGACCCGAACCTGGGACCTTTCGCATGCTAGGCGAGCGCCTAACCGACTGGGCTCCCCAGCCCCCCTGCCAATCTAATACTTTAACTATGATATCTATGGTCAGAAGTAAGAATTATTATATAAACCATTGAATTAAATGATTTAATTTATTTGATATATGATTACTAAATTAACTGTTTTAAATCTCAAAATTAATTTTCTAAACAATTAAAAATACACAAAAACAATCTTTACTTTAAAGAATATTGATTGTTGAACATTTTACGAAAAACTCTCTCATTAAAACTTTGACTATGAAATAAATTATATAGAAGAATATTTGTAAACAAATCCAAAATTACATTTCTGTGTAGGGGAGACCGGGGCAAGTTTTTCCCATTGGGTAAGTTTGCCACCAGGCATTAATATTGGAATTAAGCTGTTGGGGGGCACCAACTGTCTTCTTGGTTTATGAAGCAACACTGTTTATGTCAATCACAAGACTCTTTGTTCAGTTGGTATTGTAATATTTTCGTTAAAACTGTTTTTATGATTTTTTCAAGTTTAGTTTAGTTTGAATTATCGTCGCACTAGAGCTACACGAGGGCTATTGGCGACGGGCGTCATATTTTACAACCGCAGTCAAGTGACGAGCCGCCATCTGAGTAGGCACCCAACGCAACCGTATGATTTTTTCAATGTTGAGTATTCTTTATGCTTACATTCAAACCTAAATTAAACGTACTTTCATTTAACTTACAGTTTTATAATTGCGTTTAATAAAATGTGATTCCTCTCTCTACTGAAATATGTATTTGTTTTCAAAATAACTTAAGCTTCTCATCGTCAAGGCACTATTAAAGTCAAAATATGGCGACGGGACAGGTTTTCCAAAATTTCACGGGGCAAGAATTCCAACTATACCTTGTGGATAAACGTGCTCCAACAACCTTTATAATATTCCGAAAAAGTAATTATTTTTGTAATGCGTGACCAAGTAATATAATCATACATTAAGTTCTGAATATAAATTTTTTGGTTTAATTTTAAAAATTGTCTACATACTACATAGTAATAAAAATAAAGCTGACAGAAATCGTACCATTCTGAAGCGATATATACGTTGCGCTAACAACTGTCAAGGAATACTTTAGCAGCGTAAAAACATCCAAGAATTTAAATATTCCCAATGGATCGTGAATAATTGCACTGCAAAATATTAACAGGTTATAATGCACCCAAAACTTTAAAGTAAATTAGCTGGCTATAAAAAAGAGAAGCAATCTCACTAAACTTAAGTGCATGCGATGCGATTTTTTGTTGTTGCTATCTTTAGCAATACTGTAGACAGCCCCTAGAAAAGAGCAACAAACTATAGTTGCACAAAAGAAGTTTCACAATTTGCTTGATTTCAAAGGGATCCAGGCGATAATGACCTTTATATAACAATTTTGTACAATAAACTGGCCTTTTTTTTTACAATTTTACATATATTCTGGGTATAATCTTTTGGGCTATTTTAGTTTACAATAAAATGTGCATAAAAAAATAACAAAATGTTTTTTAAGTGTGTTAAATCTTTTCAAGAACAGTTGGAAAATTTGCTCCATCCATTTTTGGCAGTCTGAGAAAATGTACCCCGTATATACGAGACACGTTTTCCAGCTCAACGTGCTTGCATTTAACCACTCGCTGCCAAAAAGTGTATTTACTTTTTGGAAGAGTAGTAATGAATGATAGTTTGTAGATAACTATACTTTTAGGATTTGCAGATCAAAAATAATTTAAAACTTTCTGCTCCTAATGGAACTGATTTTCTTAAAAACAGTGTTGCCACAAACAAAACTTTATATAAAAAATCAAATAAATAAATAAACTACAGTTAACAATGACCATGAGAGGAAAGCACTGATATCTTATTTTCTACCAAATAAATAAAAGTAAAAAATATACAACCAAAAAGAAGAAAACGTGGAAAACTATAGCCCCGGTCTCCCTAATTTAAACTTAAATTAGGGAGATAGTTATATAATCCAAAAGTTTAACTTATGACTAAAAGCATACATTATCTTTCCCCCTAATCTTTGAAACATAATTCTTTTTTCTTTCGAATGAATTACGAGATAAAAGATATGAGTAAACACATTAGATTTCAAAGAATCAAGTACCGTTTTACGAGCATACACGTTATTATGGATGTTCAATACTTTTCAAGTATCGCGCGTAAATTAAAGAGATAATAACGACGAAAGAAAAGTCGTCCATAAAATGTCTGGGAAAACTCTGGAAAAAAGATAGCAACGTATATATCAGACTTATTTATAACTGTGATAGTGATATCCCGATTCCCGGTACAGTGTATGTAGAGGTAGGGCTTTACAAGTAATATCAGTTTCCGTATATACATCTATTTTCAAGAGCATAACTGATAATTCTCTGATATTAATCTCATAGCAGTTTTAAGCTAATTTTACTTCTACTGATTTGCTAAGCAAGTAGTTGCAAACTTCCTGTTTCTAAGATTATATTAAGTGGGAATGGGCGCGCTGGACCGCGGGTCTCCAAACTCAAGTGCCTCAGTGTTAATCCAATGGCGAAAAAGCTATTTTCTCTGTCACATTTCTCCGGCTGTATTGAATATTTTTACAAACGGTTTTTTTTTAAATAATAAATGTAGATAACTTACAGGTCTCTATCTTCCCACTTTTTGAAATTGCTTCGAATATTTTGTGCAAAATTATTTATTGAAAATTTTTTAAAAAAAATATTCGGACCCATTTCAAAAAGTGGGAAGGTCGGGCCTGTAAGTTAGCTACATTTATCACATAAAAAAAATCCGCTTGTAAAAATATTCAATACAGCCGGAGAAATGTGGCAGAGAAAATATTTTTTTCTCCATAGGATTAATACTGATGCACTTTGCTTTGGAGACCCCCGGTCCAGCGCGCCCATTCCCCCTTAACAAGCTAAATGAAAGAATAGATTCAGAAAAATTTGTGTATGCTTATTATATTTCGGGACTCTCTATGGTTGAGTAAATAAAACGTTCGCCTTTGAGGTTGGACTCAATGGAAAAGACGGTTGTAATCCTACTACCAGCGAATCTATCATTGCGAATTGCAAATGTGAAATACGTTTTCGTAAACTTTGGAGAAATCAAAGTCAGGGCAACGTTAAGTGTACAATGTCGCTAGAAGTTCCCTTGGGTGACAGCCAGGGCCCGACTTACAACTTTTGGGGCCCAGGGCACAAGCCAGTTTGGGGCCCCCGCAACATACATTAATCCGTCCATGAAAATGATTTTTTTTTTCATTTTAAAATTGTACGAATAAATAACCTTTATTATATTAAGTACGCATGTAAGCATTGCTTTTTTACATAAATTTTTTTTAATACATACATAAGATATGACATCAGATACCTATTGTATCATGTCAAATCCATTTTATCTACATACATAATTTTTATTCACTTGATCACATGGCTGAGGCAGTTAATTTATAAAATTAACAAGGAATAAAAAATAGTGGCTTGCGTATAAAAAATTAATAGTACTTGGTTCAATTGTATTATGTTTATTATTATTTTTTTCTTTGTGGCAACTATTTTCCCCCAATATTATTCTTTTAAGAAAATTTGTTGGCCCTCTTGAAGTGGGGGCCCTGGGCACGTGCCCCGTTTGCCCTGCCAGAAATCAGGCTCTGGTGACAGCTAAGGTGTCTATCGGAGAGGTAAGGGATCGATCCAGTGATTATTAGCAGAGTAGCAGCAAACATCTTTTTATTATAAGTTGAAGAGCATTAGACAAAATACGACACATATACAATCACGCCATTTTTATAACAAGAACATTCTTAGAGTTACAACACATACAACACAGAGGGCGCTACCGTCACGCAGGACGGGCTTATTTGATGAAAGGTAGAAGGGGTGAGATTGACTTACACCAATACTCCCCCGCAATGTCAACCTTTACCTTTTTCAAAATAGTCCTTCACATCACCCATACCTAACAGACTTAGGCATTTATAATGCTTGGCGGCAGGCAATGGTTTAGTCAATACGTCTGCTGCCATTTCTTCGGTGGGTATGTGACAGACCTCAATTTCTCCATTTTTTAGAGCGTCTCTTACGAAGTGGTGGCGGATGTCTATATGTTTTGTTCGTTTATGAAAAACTGGGTTTTCTGCAAGTTTGATTGCGCCCATGTTGTCAACCAACATTTGAACCTTATCAACCTTTTCAGGGAAAAATTCGTTGAGTAACCTTTTAAGGTATATCGCCTCTTTTGTACCGTCCGATAGAGCCATATATTCACTCTCTGTTGAGGAGAGTGCTACGGTAGTTTGTTTGCGACTCTCGTACGAAATTACACTACTACCTAGAATGAAACAGGTTCCTGTATAAGAGCGTCTCGAGATTTCGCAATTTCCAAAATCAGCATCGGTATACCCATACAAAGGGTCATTTGAATTTTTAAATATTAAACCAAAATGTAAGGTCCTTTTCAAATAGCGTAAAACGCGCTTTGCTGCCGAAAAATGTTTTTCATTAAAACAAGTTAAAAATTGACCTAGCTTACTCACAGCATTCGCTATGTCAGGTCGAGTTGAAATTGCCAAATACATTAGACCTCCAACCAATTCCCTGTATGGTAACTTATTTTCACAATTTTCCGCCTTTTCTAATTTAACGCTTAAGTCCATTGGTGTATTAACAGTTTTCGCGTCTGTCATATTAAATCTTTTTAACAACTCATTTATGTAGCTAGATTGACTCATAGTAATTACACCTTTCTTTTGTTGAAAGTTAATCCCTAAACAATAGTTAGCTAGACCTGAATATTTCGAATTTACATATCTATTCAAATGATTTTTAAACCTATTAAGCATAGAGGGATTTTCAGATATGAGTAAAATATCATCTACATAAATACTAATGAGAGTTAATCCCTCACCATCTCTAATGTAATATACACATGGGTCACTCTGCGATTGTTTAGCACCAAAATCAGTCAATATGTCATTTATTTTTACGTTCCAACACCTCCCTGCTTGTTTCAAACCATATAGAGACCTTTTTAATTTGCATATAACACTCTCATTGTCAATAACAGATAACATCTCTTTAGCCTTTTGGCATAACACTTTGTCACATTCATTTTCAATTAAGTATCTTAAACCAACATCAAAATACTTAGGTAATTTCATGTATACATCTTCATCCAAAGTACCATTTAAGTATGCACTAGTAATATCAAATTGATGTATATCTAAATTTAACAATGAAGCAATTGAACAAAGTAATCTAATTGATGACATTCGTGCAACAGGACTATATGTTTGATTTTGAAAATAATTAACATTTTCAACTTGAGAGAATCCCTGTGCAATTAATCTGGCTTTCCTTTTGGAATCCCCATTTTCATTTAATTTATTTTTAAGAACAAAGCGGCTACCAACAATTTCGGTGTCTGACTCGTAATTATCCGTATTTTCCAATAAGTCAAAGGTATCATTTCTCAAGATTGATTTAACTTCGGTAGCAATTGCTGCTATCCACGATTCGGATTCTACAGAGTCCAGAGCCCTTTTAATGGGAATTTCATCGACAGCCAGATTACTGCTTTCGGGATCTGTCATATTATATATTTTCTTTGGTCTTCCCGCTGTACCATCTCTTAATATTCTAGGTCTACCAGGAGCTCGCTTAGAAAGAGCCGTTTCGGTTTCATTTTCTGGTAATAAATCTAAATCGTCATCGATGCTTTCCTCCCCGTGCTCGCTATCTTTTTCTTCGTTTTCAATAACGCGCGACCTTGAATCGGCTTCTTTATTCGGGTCTGTTTTGTCAGCTGATTCTAGGCTTTTGGGGAAAAAATAAAAGTAGTCTGACGGATGTTCATTTTGATCGCTTTTGAATTCGCTATCAGCTGTTTGCTTACGTTCATCGAATTTAACGGACCTAGTGATTTCTACGCGTTTTTCATGTGTTAACCAGATTCTAAAGGCCTTCGTGTTTTCACTATATCCAATTAATTTTCCCTCTTTTGCACGCGGTTCATATTTCTTCCTATTTTTATTGTTATTCCATACAAAAGCCTTACAGCCAAACGTTTTAAGGTAGGATAAATTCGGTGGTTTGCCGAAAAAGAGCGTATAAGGGGTTTCTCCGTTTAGCGTCTTTGAAGGTAGTCGGTTTCTAACGTAACAAGCGGTTGTTACTGCTTCTCCCCAAAAAGTTGGTGGGAGTTCAGACTCAATTAAATAACAACGGAGTAAATTTCCTAGCCGTAAATTAAGCGTCTCACAAATCGAATTTTGCTGTGGAGTATTTTTAACAGTTAATCTATGTTGAATTCCACAATCTTTTAAGAATTTAGAAAATTCATTACTCGTATACTCTCCCCCATTATCTGTTTGCAAAATTTTTATTTTACAACCCGATTGGTTCTCCAAATAACTTTTTACCTCTTTAAATGCATTAAATGCTTCTGATTTATGCTTTAGGAGTTTTACAACTGCATACCTACTGTAGTCGTCAATAAAGGTGATAAAATATACGTTCTTACCAAGGGACTCCACATCAAATGGTCCGACGACATCAGAATGTATTTTATAACATTTTATAGTGGACCTCTCACTTTTATGTGGAAATGGGGCTGCGGTGAGTTTTCCTTTCACACAGGTTTCACACAAGTAATCCGGGCATTTAGTTTGTCCATTCACATCGATTCCTAGAATGTTGTTGTTCTTTATCGCGTTTTCCAGGTACTTGAAGTTGAGGTGTCCGAGGCGTTCGTGCCATCGGATTATATCCGCCTTCCTTTTGGTGTCCAGGGAGTCACTTGCAAGGGCCGATGAGGGAATGTCCAATCCTTTCAAGGTGTAGAGGTTACCTCTTCTTTCTCCTTCCAACGTCTGTCCGGTAGGGTGTACGATGCTCGCTCCATCTCGGGTGAAGGTGACGGTGAAACCTTTGTCGCAGATTTTGGAGATAGAGAGGAGGTTGTTTCTCAATCCTGGGCAGTAGAGTGTCTCGCTGACTTCAATTTCTGCTTTTTCTCCATCAATCAGGGTAGCAACTTTTGCGGTACCAATTCCATTTATTTGGGTGGTGGACTGGTCTGCCATCATCAGATTATTTTCTATAGTAGGAGAAATCGAATCAAAAATCTTTCCATCTGGGCTTAAGTGTGATGAACTGCCTGAGTCTAGTATCCACTGTTTTTGGTCGTTAGAGTCCATGCGGTTTGTGGAGTAAGTCACCTCTGTATTGAGTGAGACGTGTTTATTTTTCACTCCGGAACTATAGCAGTCCGCGGCTTTGTGTCCTGGTTTGGAGCACTTGTAACAGGTTATTTTAGCTGTTTCTCTTCCATTTTGGTGTTGCTGCTGTTGTGGCCACTTCTTTTTCTTGAAGGGTTTCTTGTTGCCGTTATTCCACTTCGGCTTGTCTGCGGTCGTCTCATCATGATGGGGATTTTTATTCTTCGAAAAATATGCCTGTTCAGGGGTTGGCATATTATCCTTCGAATTTCTAGCTTCGAATTCTTCCAGCAGCTTTACTTTTAGATCATCTGGCGACGGTAGTTTGTCCCTAGTTTCGATTGCGATGCGGAAATTTTCATAGTTCGCGGGGACACTGTACAGCATTAAAATGGCCAATAAATCATCTGCAATCTTGACGTCGAGTGCGTTCAGCTTATCCACAGTATCGGTAAAACTATTTAAGTGTTCTGCCATATTTTCACTGTTCGTCATTTTTCGAAACAAAAGTTGCTTCAACAGCGATGCCTTTTTGGCGGGACCTTTTGATTCGTAAATCGACTCTAATTTTGTCCACACGTCGTTTGAAGTTTCACAATTTTTTATATGGCATAGTTCACTTGGACTCATGGCTAGGATCAGGGCCGGATTAAGCAGTGTCGGGGCCTGTAGGCAGTTGATTTTGACGGGGCCCCCTTGGCTCCCCCCCGCTCTCTTTACGACATGGTGAAATGCCACATAATTAAAATCAATAGAATCCAAATTTTTAAATTGTGTAACTGTTGTTAATTTGTTTTACATAAATTTTGGTATACTATCATGTTTGTAAAATAGGAATTAATTTATGAATAACAATAAATCTAAATTCTGACAGATATAAGCAATTAAACACAAATTTAAACAATTACTCACGAAACACTGTATGTCCATAAAAATATAAAAATAGTGCACATTAAAGCGAAATTTATATTTTAACGAAAGCTCAACTACACTGCTCAAAAAAATTCGAGGGGCACTTTGCGTACTTTTGTTAACCCTTTCAATTCGAACTTTTTATTTTCTATTCTAAAAATGTAAAATTTGTAAAATAGATTCATTATGCATCCAGAATGAAATGGTAAAAAAACAGGAGGGAAAAATCTTAATTTTTTTACTAAAATTTAAGGTGAAAAAATTGGAATTATAACTTTTGAATAAATTATACAATTTTTTCAAAACTTTATTTGGTTAAAAAAAAAGTTAAATTCAATTTTTAAACATCTACAAATGCAATCGTGAAGAATTTAGGGTCCATTTATTTCATAATTTTTTTTTTAGTTTTGTTTGCTTTGAATTATCGTCACTCGTCACACTTGAGCTACACGAGGGCTATTGGCGACGGGCGTCATAATTTAGAACCACTAAAAAATTTTTAGAGTGAAGTCTTTTTTTTACCATATTTTTCATACTTTTTAATTAAAAAAAATTATTTAATTCTTCAAAAGGCATGGTTCTTCCACCTAACAATAAATAAGTGGGAGCTCAACTTAGTGAGAAAAATGGGGGATTCAGATTTTATTCTTGCAAAGTAGGCGACGATTCCCAACCATCCCTACTCACGGAAAGTATTTTTTTCGACAGCCTATACCCCTCACCTCCACACACACACACCACATTATAAATATTATCTTGTATTTTGCGGTGTTAAATTACTTTCAGCTGAAAGTGGGGTTATTTTGGAAAATAAAATTTCTTATGAAAACTAGATTATATTACTGTTTACCTATGTACCTTATAAATTTTTGTACCTTATGATTTTTTATAAAATAAATGTTGCTTGCAAATGGGCCGTACATTTTCAAAAAAATATGATTTTGTCACATTTTGGGAAAAAAAAAAGCAGTTTACTCCTTCGTATACAGACATGCAGGAGAAAAGATTGGTCCCATGCTGTCATAACTTTCAAATGAAAAAAAAAATTATATCGTAAATTAGAGAGAACGGAATTTGAAAGAGGGATACAGACAAATGGTCTGAAATCTCTGCAATGTTAATGCCAAATTTCTTTTCTTTTTAATTATTTAGAATAAAAAAAAGGAAAAGTGGCAAAATAATAATAATTTTTGTTTGTTTTGGAGCAAAAATTGTAAATGCGTTGGAATTTAGTTAAACACAGGTAATTAGAAATTCTCAAAAACCATCTTATAAATTAGGCGTATTTATGGTTAATTTACAGATATCTTAATGTGACCAGTTTAGAGCGAATAAGTAGCCAAGTTAGGTGCTATTTATCTATAGCTTTTGTCTTTGTTACAACCCTGTAGGAGAGGGGTGTGAAAACTGCAAAAATAGCCCCTTATAACGTATTTCGCAGAATCAGTGGTAATTGTATCCGACCATTTTTATTGCTTCAGAAAACTTCTCTTGGGGCATTACCACGTGTTGTGAGTCTGAGGCCCCTTTTAGGGTTTGTGTTGACGTGTTGTGTTTGTTTTCAACTCCAGCGATGAAATTCCCAACTTCCAAAAAAAAATAATCTATTTTCGGGAACTAAAACGTAAATTCCGAGGGGGTCCCTTGTGACTTGGAAGTTGCGGGGCCCCCAAAATGTGCGGGGCCTGTAGGCGACTGCCTACATTGCCTAATTGGTAATCCGGCCCTGGCTAGGAT
>JAFNEN010001589.1:0-25493 GCA_019343175.1 Oedothorax gibbosus | reverse complement strand
AAGTCAGCCAAAAACGAATACGAGGTTCTTTTCGGAATAACATCACGAGGCGACGTTCGTCTTGCTGAAAAAAAAAGTGTGATTTGAGATGTTATATTTATGTTCTTTTTAAAGAACAGTTGCTCTCTGCTCTGTTCCTTTAAAAAGAACAGTTCTTTAACTTAATCTTTTTACAAAAGTTTCTTTACACGTGGAAGAATTCAGGCACATATAAATCTTCATTATATCTTTTTTTTTCAGTACTGATAAAAAATATCACGATGTTAAATCTTTCTCGGTAAGGTCTGCGATTTTGTATATGATATTTTGTCTTTTTGTTGTTTGTCGCTATCGGGTTGCCATCGAGGCTTCGATGATGTCATCCTTACTGGCGCATCAGATTTAGTGCGTTTATCTATTTTGTTGTTAATTTAAATTATTTTACGGTCAGTGGCTCGTGCGATAAAGTAAACAAATAAAGTCGGCATATGTAGAGTGTTGTTAAATAATATTTTCTTCGTTAAAATGAACAAGGTTTTTTTTGCTTTGTGTTTTTAATTTTTATATAGAAAAGGTTTACAGATTTTTTTTATTATTAATGATTTTGCCTTAGAAATATAATATAGCAATATACAACATATTTTTTTAAAATAAATTTATAAAAGTTTGAACATTTTGGGTGATAGGTTAGGTTTTATTCATCTTCGCACTAGAGGGCTATTGGCAACGGCCGCCGTAATTTCAAACCACAGTCAAGTGACGAGCCGACACCTTGATCTCAGATACCCAACTTTCATACTTTTTGTCCGTCTGTCTGTACGTCCGGACGGACATAAATCTACTATCTGTCGGCGAATTTCCCATTAAATTAGCATTAAAATTCAATTTTGAGTCATTTAAATCACTTGCCAAAACAACAATGGCATGAGAAACTTTATTTATTTCAACATATTTGAAGCAAAATAATATTTTCATGAACCAGTTTGGAATGACGTCATAAAATTTAGCACAATTTGATTCTTTGACTGTTCATTAATTGTTTACCAAGAAAGCGGCAAGGCATATTTTTGCATACAATTATGCTTAGTTTTAATTTACATTTCTTATTTTTTAATGAAGTTTGGAGTAGTTTCATTACTTTTGTTATTAATAAATATTTAATTGATCTTCGAACTACAAATAAATCGAGCAGACGATAAATAATATTAAGTTAATTTGCGAAAGAATATTAAGGAAAATATATTTTTTATAGTTGATTTTGGCTTTTAGAAGTTTAAATTATAGCTGGATGCTGTGTTTCGATTTTTTTTTCTAATCTGTATAAATCTAGTGTAGAAACGGTTGTTGATGATATTTACTGTTAGGAACCTAGTTTTTTTTCGATTAGAACTTCAGTAAGTATTTAAGTAACAGGAGAGTAGGCTATTTTAGTTCTTTATGAACTTCTTGTTTCTTTCAGGGCGTGTTAGTAAATTAGTGTTTTATAATTAAGTTTCGTTTGCATTAATTTTTATTCGTTTGTATCTATGTAATATTTGCTTTTCAGGGCGTGTTAGTAAATAGTCCAGGCAACGAAGGCTGAAAAAAGGGTATAGAGGGAAAGTTTTGGAACACAATTTTTGACTTTGTAACTTTGTTTGGACTAGTTAGGAGGTGAACATATCAAAAGTCCCCGCCCCTAGCCCCTGAGCTGAAGGGGAAGGGGGGGGGGGTTGAATGTCCCATTTTTCGGTTTTTTGCTTATATCTCGAAAACTATGCGTCCTACCGATATAATTGTAATACACAAAATGAAAGCTGATTAAATTTGCTACAAGTTTCACCCCTCAAGTGTTTTAATATCTTGTATAGTTTTCGAGATATCCGCTCTTGAAAGTCTGTAATTTTGGAGAAAACATTCCCCCCCCCCCCACACACATTTTTCCTCCTTTTTGACCGGATAACTCTTCAATAATGCACCGAAACACATTATGTTGGCCCTAGAGTGGTAAAGAATTTAATTCTTTTCAATAATATATCTTACTTTACTATTTTATCTCTTTTCCTTCAAATTTTAAAGCAGTTTCAGTGTTGAGTGAAGAGGGACTGTCAGTACCATAAAGCTAATGCATTAGTTTTGAAATCGTAACTTTTGCAAAAGAATTGCTTTGCCATGTTATCCCATTTTCACTAGGTATGGGAATCATCATAACATCAATTTAAAACAAAATTGAAAAGAAAATAACATCCGGTTATTTAATTATTAATTGATAAAGTTTTAAAATAGTGGCGCAATCTGCTGTATATTTTTGGCATTTTAAAATTTCAAAAATTAAATAACTACATAACATTTTCGTTTCAAATTTGTTTCATTTCGAAGTTATGTTGATTCCCGTAACTGGGCAAAAAGGGCTAACATGGCAAAGCAATACATCTGCGGTAGTTGTGATTCCAAAACTAATGCATTAGCTCTATGGGACTGACAATCCCTTTTATGTATACTTATTCTATACTGAACGTCTAAATAACACAGATACTTATTTTGTAGGCACGCTATTACTTTAATATTTTATCTATTTTAATATTCTGTTTTATCTATTTCATATCATTCGTCGGACCGGACCCCAGTAGGAAAACGGTCAGATGATCGTCCTGTTCTTCTTCATCTTCGGGGTCAACTTGAAAGATTCCATTGAGGCAAGTCCCTTGGCAATTTTGGCATGCTGAGGAACATTTGAGACTTTTTTTTTCAGCTACACTTTGAGCTGGCACAGTCTTTCATACATCTGCAGAAAATTATTTTCAGAATATCGTCAGGTGCTGCTGCTAACTCACTGTGCCCTGGGACCAGGCAGTTGTTCTCAATCTTCCACCCATACATCTGAGGACTGGAGGCAGGTAATTTCCTAGCCACAGCTGAACTTGGTGGAATGTTCGGAGGGAATGCTGTTTTACTGTTCCCTCGGTGGGAGGTAGACAAGAGATATCAGTCTTGATGGTGGTCAATGATCTTAAGAATGACTTTTACCTGTAGGCATTGAGGGAGGCCTCTTTTGTTGGAGCCCATACCACCTCAAGATGCAGGTTTCGCCTGCATTTTGAACCTTATCAGTGGTTGAGGAAGGGTCCGAAAAGACCGCTGCTGCTTTCTAGACCTCTGGCGACTTCAGATACAGCTTCGCAAATGCGACCTTGCTTTTTCGAAATGCGGAAGATGTTGTGTCGCATCCAGTAAATGCGTGCAAAAATAGCACGTCCTTTATACCCAGTTGCTGAAGCTCTTGGGACGAGAAGAAAGAATCCTGTGTTTCCACGTGTAGGCTTTATGAAAGTAATGTCCTTATGCGCATCAGAGAGCTTTAGCCATCAAGAGGACTATGAGGTCGACACATTCACCTACAATGCCGACAACTGTTGTTTTCGACTTTTCTACAGCCGTATCCACAATCAGAACGTCCGCATCACTTTCTGCTTAAAGGGTCCTAATCCCATTGTGCTCAAGCTTCACCTTAAGCATGTTCTACTTGTTGAAATGTGTAACCAATACAAATGTTTATAGTATATATTTACTTTGTGTTTGCATTAATATTATATAGATGAGAGCACCACTTTAAATAGCAACTGGGCGTGACTTTAACAAAGAGACAATCTGCAACAAAGAATTATATCACTATGCGGTCTGTTATTGCATAATAAAATTCAAGAACAATTGATATTTTCACATGTATTCTAGGAATTTGAAACACAATAAAAGACTGATGGAAATTATTCAATGGACAAATCACAAGTGATAATATGAACTAAAAATCTATAAATATTGATGAATGTTGCCATTGAATGTATTTTTGTAATGAATGATAAATATGATTTTATTTTCAGCTAGAAGATATGCATACAAATACTATGTGTTTTAATATTGTGAATCTACAGCATGTAATTGTACTTTATTCTAAACTTATTTCAGGATCTTAGAATGAAAACATTAATCAGTTTGTGATTGGTTGGAGCAATGGATTGATAAGGTGACATTTTCTTATATTTTATTTTTGGCTTTTTTTTTAGAATTTAATTTGTAGGATTTTTTTTTCAAAAAAAGTGAGGAAGTGTTATGTCGTGATGCGTTAATTGATTTTTTAATGACGCATCACTCCTTTTTTTCCCAAGAGTTTCCCATGACCATCAATATATAGTTTTTTTGTTAGGAATCTTAGGAAGACGACTGTCGCCAAGATAGGGCCAATAAATTTCGACCAGTCTGCACAAAAGTGTCTTTTTTTATGATACTCGCAGCAGGGATGCCAATTATCAGTTCTTGGAAAAGGTGGCTGTGAGGGTTATTTTCACACGCAAGAGATTGGAGAATGTAAAACTCCCATGGAAGGACTTTGAACCTATCGCAGGAGTGGTAAACACCCCATGTCACACGTCACCTAATGTGACAACCAATTGAGCAACAAGTCCACGCCCACGAAGGGAATGAGAGGATGGAGATGCTACCGAAGAACTGGACTTTACTTCATTCCATTGACAAACATGAAAAACTAAATACCAAAAATAATTGGGTTGCTTTAGGACTTGAACACTCTTGAGCGCGTAAAATTCACCGCCCGCATACATGTCCCAACCTCATCAATAGGGTACTTGACTAAATTTTTTTATTGGCTTAAAATATTCTTATGCCAAAAATATTAGACCCGTATTTTTTCTTTTTTTCAAATACCCCATAAAAAGGCAGAAAAATGAATTTTAAAATTAGGACGAAAAATCACTCCCTAAAACGCTTCCTGGCTGTCACGTGGTATCTGTGATGTCACTAGTGACTATAAACAAACTTTAAAACACCACATTGGAATCGAATTTAGCAATTGAAATATCCGCTTCTGTTAAAAAGCCTTACATTATCTCAATATTTATTATTTCAGAGTAATTAGATTAAATCAAGTTTAATCAGAAAACAAAAACACACGCCGGTTTGTTTATGTTACTAGGACGTCAGCCAAACCGTTGTGTTTGTGATCACGTGATGATCACGTGAAAAAAATGCCTTTTTAAAATGATTTTTAAATGATTTAAAGATTTATTCGCAAAAAAATTATATGCATTTTTATTTTTGACTTTCAACTATAATTTAAAATAATTGTTAGAAGGTATTTGGCGATGCAGTCAAGTCACCCTATTCCCTTGATTTCCCGGACCTTGTTCTGATGTCGGAAACCCTTCATGCTTAAGTTCATCATCGGTCCCCTTGAATTCTCGGACCTTGTTCTGATGTCGGAGCCCCTTCTTCCCTAAGATCCTCGTCGGTCCCCTTGACCCGCCGGAGCCACTCCTGGTGTCTGCGTCCCTATCCTGATGTGTGCGCCCCTGCAAAGCTGCTCTACCGCCCTGACCCCTTCCTGTTGTCAGAGACCTCTAATGTCTGATGTATGTGCCCTTGATGTCTCATACCAGCCAATAAGCCCCCCCCCCCCCCCTCTGCTCTGCAAATCTGTGAGTTACCTTTTAAATAGTTACATGGTATTTAGACAAAGATTCCATTATTATTTTTAATTGCGTGATTCCGCGTATTTTAGTTTAAAAATTCATTTTCCCTTAAGTGTCTACTGCTCTTCCCAAGATACAGTTTTTTTTTTAATATGCTCGTAAATTTGATAATTCAGTTCAATTAAGTTTTTCTTTGCAATTACAAAATTACCTTTATTATTAGTTGTTATTTGGACTTTTGTAAATATTTTCAGTGGGAAAAATTATAGAATCGTGTAGGTTATGTCGCAAAACCTAAAATATTTTTCTATTAATATTACACAACGCAATCTACTAGCTATTTCTCGAGTATTATATAACTTATTATTAATTACATTGCGACAGCGACTTATATTTCTTTAGAATAGTACGAGTTCTGTTAGCTTTCTTTTTATTACTATGTAGACAATTTTTAATCTAGAGGTAAACTTTTTTACGTTAAGAACTTAATGTATGGTTATATATTACTTGGTCATACATTTAAAAATAATTATATTTTTATAATATTAATCTGAGTTTTATAAAGATCGGAGCACGTTTTTCTACAAGGTATTGTTGGAATTCTTGCCACATAAAATTTTGGAAAACTTGGCCCATATACTGAATATTTGTCATATTTTGAATTTAATAGTACCTTGAGACGAGTAGATGTTCAAATAATTTTTAAAATAAATACATATTTTTAGTAGAGAAAGGAACCACCTTTTAGTATAAGCAATGGTAAAAATGCAAGTTTATTAAAAGTAGGTTTAATTTTGATTTAAATGTAAGCATCAAAAGTTACTCACCGTTGAAAAAAATCCAAAAAATATCTCTAACGACAATACTTCAACATCAACTGAACAAAGATTCTTGTGGCTAACATCTGAATCTGACGTGTTGCTTCATAAACGAATCAGCCAGTTGAATCCCCTAACGACTCATTTCGAATATAAGGCCTGAGAAGGCCTGGAAAACTTATCTCATAGAAAACTAGCCCCATTCCTTCAATACTTTTTAGAATATTTTATAATTTAGTACATAATTAGCGATTTTCTAACTCAGTTATATTACAAACAGCATTTCAAATTAACTTAACAGTAAAAAAAGCACTAAGAAGTAAATTTCATTAATACATGCAAAATTTAATTACCAATTTTACATAAAAGTTTTATGTTAAATAAATACAATAAATAAAAGAAGTAAAACAGAGGAATTAAAATATATATGAGAAAATTATTGAGATAACAATAAAAGTCAAAGCCCTAAGAAGAAAATAGTCATCATTCAATAATATTAACTTATCGTCAGTTTTTGACGTACGAGTTAAGATCAATGTTTTATTCTTTTTATACATTTGTCAATTTTCTCGCTGACGTCTTTACAATTCAATATTTTTGTCCCTTACAGTCGACCAAATTCGATTCGAAGTTACGACGCCTGTGGCCAATAGCCCTCCCAATAGCTCTAGTGTGACGATTGTTCAAACTAATCCTAACCCATACAACTGGATGGGTATAGCTACCCTACCTTAAATTTTCAACTTCGCCAAAAGGCGCCAATTCCAAACGTCAATCGGAATTTATAACATAGCTGTATTAAATCGACAGTTTCATAAACAAAGAAAGCCTGGTCCAAAATGTACAATTTCAAAAGATATTCAATAAATAAAATAAGGATTTTTAAATCACAACCTACTGGGCTACCATATCATAGCTGAACTTTTATTTCTGTTTGTAAAGTCTTTGCTTACGATTCAACTTGTTAAATATAGAAACCCAACGTTAAATTTTCTCGATCACCAAAAATCGCCAATCAATATACTGGCTACCATATCGTAGCTGAACCTATATTTCTGTTTGTAAACCACATAAATGAATAGAATTTAGTAGTGAAATAGTTTAAACAAATGTTGAGACTAAAATAGTTTGAACAAATAATTAAAAATATCAAATTGCAATCTTACATATGATATTCTCGCGCTTTTTAGTTCTTATATGTAATTCCTCCAAAGTTTCAATCTCCATCTTTTTCGAAACTGCCAAACTGAATTGAATTCGAAAATATAATTGTAATCGAGTTGAATATATTTGATATCGTCGGTAAAATGACAAAACCACGAAAGTGCAAAAACAAAAATGTGCAAAGGGATGGAAAACCGGAAACAGTTAAACTGGTTTTTGGCTTCGGTTAAATGGGCAAAAACATTTCTTTAGCTGAACCGGTTAAAACTGAAGAACCGATTTGAATAAACATTTTAACCGGCTAAACTGGAAGATTATTGTTAGTTTGCAAATCGTCGCATCAGAGCTACACGACGGCAGTTGGCTACGGGCTCCGTAAGTAAGAACCACAGTCAAGTGACGGACCGACACCCCTAAAATGAAGGAAAAATTTAATGCAGTCAGATAAATCAATGGATTATGGCGTCATAAAATATATCATAATAGGGTACTTGACTAAATTTTTTTTATTGGCTTAAAATATTCTTATGCCAAAAATATAAGACCCGTATTTTTTCTTTTTTTCAAATACCCATAAAAAGGCAGAAAAATGAATTTAAAAATTAGGACGAAAAATCACTCCGAAAACGCTTCCTGGCTGTCACGTGGTATCTGTGATGTCACTAGTGACTATAAACAAACTTTGAAACACCACATTGGATTCGATTTTAGGCAAAATTGAAATATCCGCTTCTGTAAAAAGTCTTACATTATCTCAATATTTATTATTTCAAGAGTAAATTAGATTAAACCAAGTTTAATCAGAAAACAAAAACCATCACGCCGGTTTGTTTATAGTTACTAGTGACGTCAGCCAAACCGTTGTGTTTGAGATCACGTGATGATCACGTGAAAAAATGCTTTTTTAAAATGATTTTTTTAATGATTTAAAGATTTATTTCGCAAAAAAATTATATGCATTTGTTATTTTTGACTTTCAACTATAATTTAAATAATATTGGAAGGTATTTTGGCGATGCAGTCAAGTACCCTATTTTTTGTATGATATGAATTCATTAACACTTGCGCTGCGGATAATGCCCTAAGGCATCAAGAACTATGATGCCGGTAATGCTATTTCTATGACACACATTGAGCGGCAACAAAAATCTTCAGAAAAGGGTACTGGAAGTGCTATTTTTTAATTAAAAAACCAGCGTAACATTTAATTTAAATTTCATTGTTTATTAATGTAAAATGGCATCTTAATATAAATTATTCCTTCTGATATGGAGGGTTTTTTAGGACGTATTCGTTAAATCATACCTTCGCGATATTTTTTAAGTAGAGAAATCGGTATCGGTTCGTTACATGATTGGCGTTCGAAATTACGACCCCCGCCGCCAAAGCCCTAGTGTAGTACATCTTATTACATGTTACAGTACATTTAGTATACTTAATGCCCCAAGTCCCTACGCTGCATGCGTTGTCGCCATTAAAGCTGCGTTGGGTGACACCTGCACCCAGGTGTCGACTCGTCACATGATTGTGGTTCTAAATAGGGTACTTGACAGTATCGCTAAAATACTTTCCAATATTAATTAAATTATAGTTTGAACTCAAATATAATACACGTATATATTTTTTTTTTGCAAAATAAATCTTTAAATAATTAATAAAAATCATTTTCAAATGCCTTTTTTTTCATCGGTACGTCACGTGATCACAAACACGTCGATTTGTTTATACTATAATGTATAAACAAACCGGTGTGATGTTTTTTTGTTTCTAATTAAACTGGTTTTAATCTATTTTACTATTAACATAAGAATTATATAGATAATGGGTGGAGGTTTTACAGAAGCGGATAGTTCAAATTTGCTTAAAGTAGATTCCAAAATGGTGTTTCAAAGTTTGTTTATAGTTACTAGTGACATCATAGATACCACGTGACAGCCACAAAGCTTATTCGAGAGTGATTTTTCGTCCTAATTTTAAAATTCATTTTCCCCCTTTTTATGGGGAATTTGAAAAAAAGAAAAAATACGGGCTAATATTTTTGGCATAAGAATATTTTAAGCCAATCAAAAAAATTTAGTCAAGTACCCTATTACGACGGCATTCGCCAATAGCCTTCTTGTAGCTCTAGTGCGTCGATAATTCAAACTTACCTAAATATTAAGCCGGAATCGTTCAACCAACCAAGCAACTAGAATCAGTTTTTCAAAAGACAGGTTTTTAGTTACTTTTAACTGGTCTCGGTTAAAACCGGAGGAAAAAAAAACGAATTAACCGAGAAGCGGTTTTATTTTTCAAAAACCGCAAATCCCTAGAATCTGCACATTCGTGGTTTTGTCATATGACCGACGATATCTGACGAAGCATCTATATATATAATACTCTTATACGGCACCCAAATTTCCTTATATTTCTAACTCTGGAATGGCTACAATCGAAATGAACCAAAATATTACTAATTTCAAAATGGTCGACTGAAAACAACAAAAAAGTGTTTCTTCAGGAATGGCTTGAAAAAGGGAAAAATAACTATAAATATTATGAACAAAACCATAGTTCGATACGGCAGAAAAACATTGAATGTATATTTTTTTGAGAAAAGCACCACGAAATAACACAAGGATTGACAATTTCGGAAATGACTGCAATAAGGCCAAAAGAACAACAACTTTAGGATATAATCAGTAAGTTTAACTTTAAACATGCGTAATATTAGGAGCGTTTAATGTATAAAAATTTAAATTATAATTGATTAATCTAAAGGACCCTGTCTGGACTTTCCTTCAAAACGGTCGACTGAAGTGACCAAAAATATTACCCATTTTCAAAAAGGCCGACTGAAAACAACAAAAAAGTATACTTTCAGGAATGGTTTTAAAAAGGCGAAAAAGGAAAAAATAACTTTAAATATTATGCCCAAAACATAGTTCGATACAGCAGAAAAACTTTGAATAATTTTTTTTTAAAGCTCTACGAAATTAGTGGATTACGAAGAATTGGCAATTTCAGGAATAGATGTAAAAAGTCCAAAAATGAAAAATAACCATAAATATTATGTGCAAAACGTTGTTCGATATGGCAGTAAAATAGAAAATACTTTTTTTTACTAAAAACACTACGAAATTAGTAGATTGCAAAGGATTGAAATTTTACAAGTAGCGGCGAAGCGTTGTCATATTTTTCACAACTTCGCCCAAAATGAGATAGTTGGCGATTGCGTCTAAAATTTGTCACCAAGGGTTGCCATACAATTTATTTTTCGGGGTTACCAGATTTGGCAAAAAAATTGCCGGACATGCTTCGGTTAACCAAATTTATCTCATAGAAAACTAGCCCCATTCCCCAATACTTTTTAGAATATTTTATAATTTAGTACATAATTAGCGGTTTCTAATTCAGTTGCATTACAAACAGCATTTCAAATTAACTTAACAGTAAAAAAAGAACTAAGAAGTAAATTTCATTAATACATACAAAATTTGATTACAAATTTTACATAAAAGTTTTATGTTAAAT
The DNA here is from genome assembly GCA_019343175.1 of Oedothorax gibbosus. Classification (NCBI taxonomy): domain Eukaryota; kingdom Metazoa; phylum Arthropoda; class Arachnida; order Araneae; family Linyphiidae; genus Oedothorax; species Oedothorax gibbosus. The sequence goes on along the minus strand of JAFNEN010001589.1, from coordinate 14,557 downwards.
AAATACAATAAATAAAAGAAGTAAAACAGAGGAATTAAAATATATATTGATAAAATTATTGAGATAATAATAAAAGCCAAAGCCCAAAGAAGCAAATAGTCACCATTCAATAATATTAACTTATCGTCAGTTTTTGACGTACGAGTTAAGATCAATGTTTTGTTCTTTTTATACATTTGTCAATTTTTTTGCTGACTTGTTTTCCTTCTTAATTTTTCATACTTCTAAATAACGTGGCACGATCAAAGTCTTTACAATTCAATATTTTTGTCCCTTACAATCGACCAAATTCGATTCGATTTCCCAGCCCGTATTTATTCAAACTGACAGCACGAAAACCCAAACACTTGTGTGATTAACTAAAACACTGGTCCCAAACAAAAACTCCCCCAAACCCCATACCTCCCACTGGTCGCGCATGCCGAATAAAAAGAACGGGGGAGTTCCGAACCGCGACCAAACGTCACAACGCCCGACACTGGAGCGCACTTTCATCGCATCCCTCTCTATCAAGTCTCTTTGCTCTTCAGCCTCTTTTCATGAGCATCAGTTTCTCTCACTTCTGATAGATTCCCGTAATGCTTTTCTTCTGACTCGTTACTAGCTGTTTGGAGTTTTTTGTGGGAGGTAAGGATTTGTTTTTTGATGGTCGTTTGTTAAGGTTTACCGTTGTAGATAGGGAAAAGTTTGAATGATAATTTAATCCTCATGATTATGATTTTTTGTTATAAAAAAATTAGTACTTGATTATTGAAAATGAAAATTGCCATACATAAAAATTTTCTTTGAAATATATTTTGTAACAAATATATTTAAAATACTAATTACAAGAGTACATTATATTTTTATAACATAATTTCATTAATAAAAAACTATCTATGCAGTATAAGAACATGTCCACCATAAACGTAGTGTGGAAATTAAAAATTTCTACAAACATTTTAAACAAAGCTTATTGTTCTGTAATTATTGTACTTGGTCATATATTAAATGTAGTTATTTTTAAAAATATGTCCAAGCAATATAAACAGATATTGCTACGTGTGCTAAAAAAGTTACGCATCAGTCAAATTTTAAGTTGAAACTGCTGTAAAAAATGTCAAGTCTGCAATAAACAGATCTTTCACTTTTTTCACCCTCCTCCACATGGTTAATGGTTACTGTCCTGAGTAATGTAAACAAAAATTTCATTTCTTCTTTATGGGAATGGCAGTAAAGAAGATGTCAAATCTTATGTAACTACTCAATTGACTTTGTTGCCTTTTAAGAAAACTGATGTGTTTGCTTGAAATAGACGGTTTCAGTAACTTGGAATGAGTTTAGGATATTTTTAAATTGGCGCATATGAATTTCGTTGTACTGAATTGTACTGAAGAACAAAATGACAGGGGCGCTATATTGCCATCTCCTGGAGGTGCATTACAAGTATTGTTTTTCAATATGAGTGAAGTAAACCTGAATTTACACAAAATTGGTTCCCTTGTTAATTGATGAAGTTCTCACATTTCTGGGGAAAGCATATATTCCTGCACGCGAAAGATACCACTGTGTAAAAAGGTTTATAAAAAAAGATTAAAGAATTGTTGTTTTGGAGAATCCAAAGTAACTTAAAAGTGTATATTTTTTCACACTTTTAAAGTATTAAATAAAAAGTTTTCAGAAATTAAACTACAGTTTTAGGTCGAACACATATCATAGATTAAGATATTATATGTTAAATTCTGTGAGGAAATACACGTGGTTCTGTGTTGGATCATTTATAAATAACACAGTGGGGGGTTTAATTTGACAGAAATTGGGGGGTCTAATGGGGCATGAATAAACCTAGATTTGTATGCTTCTCTTGAAGAATATATCGCACTGTACTCGGAAAAGATACATATCGCAAAAATACTAGTTTTTCAGAAAAATCGTCTGAAGTTTATTTTTTCTATTGCATTGCATTATAGAAAAAATAACGATTCGCTTACTGCATTCCAACCATAGATATCATAGTTAAAGTATTAGATTGGCTGATCACGTGACCTCCAATGCTAACAACGGGACGCGCATGGAGGCCAAATAAGAGGGCAAAATGGCCAGTGTTGCTGCCACTTTAAGGAGAAAAATACTACGAAAAAATACCATTTAATTCTAAAATTACAAAAAAAAATCGTAAAAATACTAGCTGCATTTTGGAATCTTTTTAGTGACTTTAAATCCTTTTCTATTATTTTTTTTTGTAATTTTAGAATTAAATGGTATTTTTTCGTAGTATTTTTCTCATAAAGTGGCAGCAACACTGGCAATTTTGCCCTCTTAAAATGCCTCCATGCGCATCCCGTCGTTAGCATTGGAGGTCACGTGATCAGCCAATCTAATACCTTAACTATGATATCTATGATTCCAACTATTCTACCAATTGATTTAATTTTTGCTTTAATCGCTAGATATTTCAAATTTGAATATTATAGCATTTACAACACGAAAAGTCATATTTGTACGATAGGTCACTTTTCCGTGTACAGTGCGATAGATAAATCTGTAATATTTTATTCAGTCAAGTTGCCAAAAACTTTTTAAAACTTTGATTTTAAACTTTTTGAACTTTTTTCGTAGTATATAATAAGTGAAAGTTCAACTAGATTTATTGATGACTTATTTTTCCCACTTGCAACCTGCAATTTCATTAATTACATCTGAACAAAGCTTGGTGAAGAAAATGAGTTTTGGTTTTTGTTAGGGTTTACAAAATTTTTTTTGGGCCGTAGGAAGGCGGGGAAATTCCTTTCGTTTACTTTTTTATTTAACAAAAATTGGAAAAAATATTGAATTTTTCCCTTGAATAGAAAATTGGCCCTTTTAAATTAAAAGACTCCGTGGTTTTTAAGCTATTTGGAAGTTTGGATAAAGACGGTCTTTTTAAATTCACGTACCCTGAAAAGGAGGACAAGTTTGGAATAAATTTTAGAAAATTTAGTTACAAAACTATCCTTTCCAGTGATTGAACAAAAATTATTATTGGAGCATCTTCGATTTTGAGTTTTAACTTTGATATTTCACCTTTCACTTTGAAATAGTTGTTTGAAAAAAATAAAATTTCATTATGTATGCATTATGTAAATGGTGTTTGTTTTATTTTAATGGGAGTCGGATGGTTCTATCTCGCCCATGTTAATTTACCTAAATTTAGGATCACTTTTCTCAGGAACTATATGAGATATCATTATAAAAAAATACTTTATTCCTTACATATAGCTCTTTGATTTAAACTGGGGATATTTCAAACTATTAAAAAATACTTTTAAAGTGATTTAAAAAAAATTGGTATTGAAAAACACAAACAAATCCGATTTAAAGTTATATAATTTTTTTTAAGCAGATATATTTAAAATTCCTCAGTTTAAATCAAAGAGCTATTAATGGGAGAAATAACAAAACAAAATATGTTGATATCTTTTATAGTTCCTGAGAAAAATGTTCCTAACTGTTGAAAAACCTTATATTTCAGGAAACGCAAAAGAAAAGTAAGGTTTAGGTAAGAACTGATATTAAAAGTTCCTCAAAAATGCTTATAAAAAGAAAACTACTAAACAGAAATCGTTAATCTTGGTCTTAAATTAAAGCTAAAGATAATCAAAATAAAAAACGGAAAATCGACATTTTTGACCCAAACACCCATCCGACCCCCCTTAAGGTCCTTTTACTGATTCCTTTCCCATTTTTTGAAATTTTAATTACGGCAACATTTACCATGTCCCATTAGTCCTGAACCCTTTCCGATTAGACCCGGAATATGGGGGCTAATAGGACATTTACATGTTTGTTTAAAATGCCCAGCAACTAAAATATAGTAATGTTTTAACATCTGTCGAATGATTTTTCAAGTACACGAATGTTTAGTTTATGAGCTTGTAAAAAAAGAAATTAAAATTCTTGTATTTTTGCTGAAATACAGAGGTTAATAAAAATGTGTCCCATTAGCCCGCACTCTAACCTAAACAGTTAAATGGAGCGTTTTTTTGTGTCGTAAGGATATTACTTTTCGTTTTCCAAAAAAATAATTCTTTTTAGATTTAATAAAATAAATGTTATTTTAAATACTTTACGATATTTTTTAACTATTTAAAAAAAACTACCATGAATCAGATAATTTATATAATACAATTACTCCAATTAAATAATATTGGAAGGTACCAATATTAATTTTATATTACTCCAAATATATTATTTACTCCAATATTAATATTTACTCCAATTATTATTTAAAAAAATCTGAAATTCAATTTGTTAACATTGTAATGGTGTGCCTTTATAATATTAGCATGGTATATTAAGACACATACTCCCTTTTATTTGCTTCTAATGAAGTTAAACAATTAAATATTGAGGGTTTTTTTATTAACTAGTAGGCTTCAGTTAAGTTTAAATTTAAAGATTTTAGTGTATGTAATTAAATATTGTTGGGATAATTTGACTAAGACAACGTATTAAAACTTTTTTAGAAATTCCAAAGATATTTAATTTATTTGTACAGCTTTTATGTATATCATGCATTAAGACTAGATAAAATTTTACTTGAAATAAGGTTTTGCAATATTAGAGCAAGATCCTAAAAGTTTCTCAAAATACATTAATTGTATTAGTCGAACTCGTTTATAGTAGCGAGTGTAGGAATAAACGAGAACACGGATTTACCTAGGGAAACAGGAATATTTGCTTGGTTCAATCCTAAGTCTCTGGAAGGGAAATCGCTTGTTAGAGCAAGCCTCGGAATTTAACGAGGAATATTTTTCTATCTTTTAAGTTTTTTTTTAACTAAGCCCGTGTCAGTAAAGAAAAACTCTTTTACAGAAAGTCTTTTCTGTAAAAGTTCCCTTCATTCCCTTGTTTTGGGGCAATTCCATTCACGCCTTACTATGAATAGGAGGAATGGTCAAACATGCGGTTCAACAGGTAGTTTTTTGTGCAGGAGCAGGAGGAAATTGTTGCATCTTTAAGGAAAAGAAAAATTTTCGGATAGTCAAATAAGCAAAACACTTAATCGTAATAGTTTATTTATCAAGTTTTATTGAGAATGTTTATGTTAAAAATGTCGAATTCCATTTGTCCATTCCAATAAATAAACCAAACATTTTTGGCTTGCTACATCCTCCCACTTTTTTTATTAAAGGCATTTTAATAATAAAAACATTTAGTTTAAAAAAAACATAACTTCATGAGACTTCTAGTATTTTAGTTCAAAATCTGGCAACCGGGGTGGAACTTTTATGGTTCTCCCTAACCTTGACTGTGGCTGCGACGATTCATCTTTTTTGCTGGACTGCTCTTTTTTGCCGGATCAGAGCTAACTGGGTGCTCAGTGGATGTGCTATCTTCAACCGAGCAACTTTAATGTTCCCATCCTTTCCGGGGTACTTCCAGAACCTTGGCGAGTGGCCATGGCAACCGCTTGGATTGGCCATTCTCCACAAGAACAGTCTGTCCTATTCGTAGTGGTGTGGGACATCATTAGTTCAATGTCATCAGTATTGAATCATAATTTGATTTGGTTAAATGTCAAAATGAAGGCTATTTAAAAAGCAAACATATTCTTGTAAGTCTAACACTTATTCTTGTAAGTCTTAACACTTACTACGCTTCTACTAAAAACAATGCTTTCATGTGAATTTCATAGCATGATATATGTCATAACTTATAAACTTTTAGATATATCAGCATTCTTTTGAAAGAATAAACCTATATGTAAAGTAGGGTGGCTCGAAAAAGACTTATTTTCGAAAATCAAAAACGGCTAGTGCGGAAAAGTTGCCTTTTGGCAAGGCCATTAATGGGGTAAAATCTTAACTAAATAAAAAAATATCTTCAGGAGCCCAAATGACCTTGAAATTTAGCCATTATCTAAAAAATCGGCTAAAATTTGTCCGAAATCCCTATACAGAGCTTCAAAATTATGAAGGGTAAAAATTATTTAATGAAGAAAAATAATAGTTTGACACTTCAACTTGCATTTAAAACCAAAAAACCGTTAAAAAAAATCATAATTACTGTATCTAATGACCCATGAAGCGGCCCCCTGCTTATCCCCACAGTATCTACATAAAATGTGGTAAAACGTTTGTTTATTGTAAATTATAAATTTTTGTAAATTGTTTAGGTTTCTGTTAAACAGAAAGAAACCTCCCAAATATTTTGTAGATGTTTTTTAAGTTTTAAAAAGATGTCTGTGTCATTTCGATAAATTTCCAGCAGGCTCGTTGCGTGGGCAGGGGACTGCAGCTGTCACCCCATTTGCAGCTTCTTTACAGCACTATTTGCGGTTTTTTAACCAACATATGAAACTCTCCAAGAAACTTTTCTTCAAAAGAGTTGAAGTTTTGAATTTTACCAATCAGCCCACAATAGTTATGCACCCATATAGGCCCATCAAAAGATGGCACATCTGGATTATGAAGCGCACTGTTTTAAATAAAACGCATCACATAAATCGACACTTAATTTCCCCTCGGAATGCATAGAAACCCACATGTTAACATTAAATATATCGTCAAGTACCCACTTGAGGAGGTTCTGTTTCACACCTCCCCCCCCCCCCCTCTCACCCCCTATCAGAGGTGCCGATCACCCCCCCCCCCAGAGCTAACGACGCACCCCCCCTACAAAATTATTACCCCCCCCCCAAAAAAAAAAACGGTGATGATTTTTCATTTATATGGGCTAATTGGTAAAAATTCCGCTCAAAATTTATGTAATTATATTATTATTATTTAAATCAATAAAAGTAGCCGGACACGTGATCCAATGAAAAACGGCTTCCAATTCATTCCCTCAATTCTTAATGCATAAAAAAGTTTATCTTGGTATAGCTTTTTATCTAATACAACACATTTGACATTATCAAACACATCAGAATTATTTTATAATGTTTACAGAGATAGTCTCACTTAAAAAAAACCTAAAATTTAAAAAAAAAGTTAAATATAACAAAATTCTTACCGTGAAACTCGGAATTGAACTATTATATTATATACAATTACCCAGACCCAAACATGTGACACAAGACGGCAAGTATTTTCCTACTGATTCTAAAGAAATCATTTAGTTATTTTGGCTTGGAGTCTAATTTGGCGGGGAAAAGTCAAAAATATTATCCGAAGGTCATTAATTCGTAAAAATGTTAAACAAAGTTCGAAAGATTTATGAGCCAGCTGCAAAATATGGCGGGAATATCTCATTGATACCATTGGCAAACTATGCGAACGTCATCAATTCACCGAAATGTTTTATAAACTGCGTGAGGTGAGATTTATGAGTGTTTAAACTTTGTTACAGTGATCGGATTGTTTATTGGAAATAATTGTCAGAAATCTTATCGTCTGGTAGACGCCAACGAACATAATTTATAACTACTTTTTTTCCTGGTGTTGCTTTGAATTATGGTTACCCATTCCTATTCTTTGAAGGCAAAAAAATATACAAAAATTGGAGCCACTTTTGATTTTCTTGCTACTTTTTGTGTTTTATTTTAAACCAAATAAAAATTCGCCAAAGTACAAGTTCTGACCCCCGCCCCCCCCCCCCCTCAGAGTTTTTTTTTTAATCAAGATTGGCTGTTTATTAATAATTTTTATAAAAAATTCAACCCCCCCCCCTAAAATTTCAACGACGCAGTCTGCGTCGTTGACCCCCCCCCCCCCCTGTAGGCACCCCTGCCCCCTATTAGTCTTGTTTGATGATGGGACATTGGCATACGAGTAGTCAATAATGCGGAGTAATAGGAGAAAAACTAGAGCCTTGCATAAAGATGCCAATCGTAGAATTTCAGAAAAATTGAAGTAACTTAGCCGGATATTGATGAAAATCTATTACGTACAGATCAAAGATACCTTTATAATATGTGCATTGGTATTTCTGAAGGATCCATTTCTGCCAGACTAGCACACATGCAAAGATCCAGGGAAACTAAACCATTCCAGATGGTTAACCACTGCCAATAGAATTTTACGTTTGTACGTTGCAACAGTGGAACCATCAGAAAACTTACAAATTTTAGCATAATTTGTCGTTAAGGTATATTCAAGTTCATGGTTTGAAATAAAAACAAAGTCATCAAGTCGTGATGGCAGTCTGCTATATTTAACATGATAAAAAAAAAGTCTCGATATTTGCCTGATGATTTAAAGAACATAGTTCATCAAACTATACAAAGAAATGGATATGTTGGACACTCGGAAAACATTTTGTTGTCAATGCTAACTGACAGCAGGTGGTATGTTAGAGAACTCAGCCTTCGAAGAATTCTAAAGTGCAGAAAATTACCAAAAGAAAGACCAAATATTCGCAGATTTGATATACGTAAACTCAATTTTGAAGCAGAAGAATATTTCGATATGATTGATTGGAGTCACGTTTAAATTTCTGAGCCTCCTCTAACATCCAACATTTCTGATGATGAACTTAATGCCATGATATTAGAGGTTCCTAATGAAATTTATATAGTAAAATATCCATGCCATACACAAGCAGTAGAGCGTTGTAAAAACTTGTTACAGAGGCTTCTGCTGCAGTTAGTACATGATGCACGTGACGGATTTATAAGATCCAGAATTGCATCAAGAAACGCATTGCCAACATTTGAAAACAAATGTCATTTCCTGAAAGCTATGTGAGAACTTTAAAGTACACCTATGAAAGTGAGTGAGGGTGGTGGAACTCGATTTGCAGCCACCTCCACGTGGTGAGTTCTGGGTTGTTTTCTGAAAGAAAACAAGCAACAAAGAGCTGCATAAAATTTTTTAAGTACTTTTACTAATTTTCTTGTCAAAATACATATTTCAAAAGGAATCGCAACTGAACCATCAATAAACGCTTATCGAGCGTGACCTTCTCTGTCACCTGCCCGTCTGACGGGCCTGTAGGCAAGTCTAATAGATATCAGTTCAAATTTCAACTCTTCTATAGGTTGCTTAGATATTTTCATGGTGTTAGAGATAGAAAAACACAAATAGTACTGTAAAGAAGTTACAAATGGGGTGACTCCTGCAGTCCCCTGCCCACGCGACGCGCCTGCAGGAAATTTATCGAAATGACAGAGACATCTTTTTAAAACTTAAACACATCTAGAAAATATTTGGGAGGTTTCTTTCTGTTTGACAGAAACTTGAACAATATTTTTCGGGTTAGCTGCACCGTTTTACCGCATTTCATGTAGATAGGGTTAAGCAGGGTGCCTCTTCCCGCGCCATTACATACAATAATTATGAATTTTTTAACGGTTTTTTTGGTTTTAAATGCAAGTTTAAGTGTCAAACTACTATTTTTCTTCATTAAATAATTTTTTCCCTTTATAATTTTGAAGCTATAGGGATTTCGGACAAATTTTAGCCGATTTTTTAGAAAATGGCTAAATTTCAAGGTCATTTGGGCACCTGAAGATATTTTTTGATTTAGCTAAGATTTTACCCCATTAATGGCCTTGTCATAAGGCAACTTTTCCGCACTCACCGTTTTTGATTTTCGAAAAAAGTCTTTTTCGAGCCACCCTAATGTAAAGAAACACGACAAACCACTGTTATATTTTAAAAAGAGTTTCATTTAAAATATAAGCTATTACTTATGTAAAAATTATGTATTATAATTATATTAATGATGTAAAAATATGTATTAATTATTAAAAATATTTTATGCAAAAAAATAATTATATCAGATTAAGTGGCGCTGTGAACAAATTGGGACAGATCAGTATATTTAAAAGACAACTTTACTTGTTTATTATTAATACTGGAAATAATGCTGAAAATATTGCTTGAATTCTGTATAAAAAGACATCGTACTTGACAAAAAAACCCATAGATTAGGAAAATTAATCACTCCGTGGTACAATCGATGAAAAAACGATTTTACTTAAAATGTAACAAACAGTGGTAAATATCTGTTTAGGACAAATAACGGCATTACTTGCTTGCTATGGAGGTAAACTTTTTGGCAAAATTAAGATCTTTAAAAATGTCTGTAAAATCTGTTGTTGACGCAGAAGAAACATTGGGGTAAAAGTCTAAAAAGGATTGAAACTAGGAAAAAAAAGCTGCTAGTCTTCATCTCAATATGTAGGAGATGTTCAGCTTAAATAACAAATTTAAGCTTCAAAATCTCCGCTTCGGCATAATTAAAGCCTAAAAAACTGAAAATTGAAGGGTTTTTAGTTCATCGCTTCGCGAATTATAAAAATAATAAATTCGTCGCAAACATAATTAAATAAAGTGAATTAAAAATACAAAGTGTCTGTCGTCATCTTATCCAAGTCGTTATTTGTCATTTAGTCGGTAAAGCTGTTTTTGGATTTGAACCAATTTATCACTATCAAATTTCAAAGTCAACACAACACCCTAAACCACACATTTTTTAACAGATTTATTACGAATAAAGTTAAAAAAAGTTTAAGAAATATTGAAACAAAATTAAAGTAAGTGAATAACAATCAACCGCGTAGTAAATAACAAGAGAAGGATGAGGAAACACTATTTTCTCTATACTACTTGCAAAAATGTCTTTTCTAAAATACTAATGATAAATGATATAATACTAATGATCTGGAGTTTTTGCTGAGGCTACTAATGATACAGATTCAAAAATTTTACAGAAACTTAAAGCTAATATCCAAAGTATATTTTGTTACGTTACGTTTAATTGTGTAACGAAAATGAATCATTCATCGACAACAAATCATTATCCGAGTATAAATTTAAAATACTTGTAACCATTCCATATTCTTAAGGGGGTGGATTTTTTAAGAATAATGGAAAAATTTGCACAATTTTACGTTTAGAGGTACTCACCTGTGCCTACATTAGTCTTATTATAAAAACAAAATAATAATTTAAAAGTATATTTTAATTAATAATTTATAAACATTTTTAGTTTATAATTTGTCAATTAAAAATATTTGCTTGATTGTTTAATACAGAATATTTATTGATCAGCTAATGTATATTTATTATGAAAGTTTTGTTATTTAGAGCGTTAGTGTAGCCATTTAAAAAGATTATTATTTAATACCAGATTAATTACATGCCTAATATATGATCGAACAAAAATAATAGATGTTACTGTATTTAATTATTTATATGTCATTTAAATAATGCATAGTTTTCCAAATTATTTTAGATTTGAGTACACTTTACATTTTAAAATTATGTTATATATCTGTCACTTACATTTTTTTTAACCCTTAAGATTAGCTGAAATTCTACATAAAGTTATCAGTTAAAATTTATATTTAGAAGAATTTCATATTCAGCAATTTTTCTATCGAGTATTTATAAAAAACAGTGAACTATTTCGGTTGAATAAAAAGTAATATAAAATATGATTGCAGCAATATATTTTTAAAAGGAAATCCTAAAAGTATTTTTTAAGCAAAAACTAAAGATTTATTCCCCAAGAGAAGTTAATCCCCAAGAGGAGTTCTCATACAAGTTATATTTTCGAGTTAACTCACAATGCAGAAAACGTAAAAAAATAAAGTTTTGCAAAAAACTTATTCAAACATAAAAGGATTTTTGTTTAATTTTTGATGTTAAAATATGTATTATTTATGTTGCACTGAGGTTGTGCATAAAATCTACTATTTTTTTTATCTTTCCTTTTACTAACTTAAATATTTTAAACTTTCAAGACTTTATAAATATTCTGGGAAAAGTTAGAGCGATATGTTTACTTTGCTTATATATTGGAAAGGTTTTAAATTTAAGGTGTCGCATTACCCAAAATTTAGGGCTGCCCAGAAAATAAGTAAACATGATCGAATGCCGTGAGCTAAGGATATTGCAATAAAAGAAGGATTCTTTTATAATGGTGGAGGTTTATTGAAAATGATATAGTGGTATGGTAAAATGGTTTTTGAAATTTTATGTTGATTTTTTAAATTTTTTAATTTTTTTAGCTTGTGAATGGTTAAAACCCTAAGGCTTTTAAGTAAATTAATGTAGAGCTCCAAATTTTTTTTCTTTGCGTTGAAACATATGCGTTTAACAAAAGTTGATATGGGATAAGGTCTAGTGTGAATAGATTAAAAAAAAATGATGGTGAAAATTTACAAAAAATCTTATTTTTTGGCCAATTTTATGCATAAAGCTACATAATTTTTTTGTTTAACTGATAGCTCAATATCCATACCAACTTTTATTAATATATGTTGTGGGAACGTTTTGAAAAAAAATTCATTACAAAATTCTTTAAATTGTAGGAGGAGTAGCATTTTGAAAGGACGTTAACATTTTTAAATTAAAAAAAACTTACGTTTTAATATTTATCATTTTTTCGTATATATTTATTGAATGTTAGTTCTTTGTAAAAATAGTTTAATTTGAATGCTAGCGATAAAAATACTGGATTTAATTTTTTGGGTACCGCGTCCCCTTAACCATGATTAACCACTCAATTATCGGGGCCAATGATGTAAAATCAAGTACCTTTGCAATACATTTTTTTATGTTTTGTATATCTCAGAGCAGATAGCTTTATAAACCTAATTAAACGTTTAAGTTATAGTTCAATGTTTATTTAAGTTTAAGTTGTTTGTAGTGAAAATTTCACTTCGAATAATTATTAGAAATATGGAAGCTCTTTCTTTTACTTAAAAAATAATTAAAAATGCATGGGAATTTGGATTTGAGGTAATAAAGTTTTATTATTTAATTATTACTTTAAAGGAAACGTAATAATAATATTAGTTTCAATAATTATATTGATAATAAACACTTTAACCTCTTACAATACCTCAACTAACTAAACATTATATTTTACATGTTCTGTCAAAAAAGTTTAAATAAATTGAGTATGATCGTAGTTATGTTTTTGTGCAATTAAAAACTCTATAAAAAATTTTAGTCTGCTAAAATTAAATATTATGTATTTTAAATATCTGAAACTTTTTTCAAAAATAATTTTATGAATGAAAATTATTCTCAGTAAAATCGATTATTTTTTTGGCATTCTAATCACACCATTACTTTTAATTCCTTGCGTAAAATAAAATTTAAAAAAATATTGAAGCAGAACATAATTTAATTAATATAATTGTTCTATCAAACGCAAGACAAAATATCGTTTACGATATATCGTTTAAAAAATATTTTTCCTTTGATGATGTACAACTAAAAACATCAATCTTTTCCCAACTAATTTTCACTGTCATTCCAATATTGAGCTTAACTTTGTTAACAACAAACATAGATTTTTTAAAAACTTTTTCAAGTTTTTAATAAAAGCAAAGATTATTATTAATTTAATCCTTGCACTCCCAATGATTCCAATTGAAATAATCAAATTTGCGTTTTTTTTTCACTAACTTAAACTCGCACTTATTTCAAATAAATTTTATGAAATTCTGCATACATTTTTATTTATAAATTTTCTTTTTGTATCGTGAGATGGAAGGGTCATGTCTTTTGAAAAATTAAATAATGTTTCTTGTATTTAAATTAAAATATAAAAAACATGGTAAAAATAAAATTCACTCTGGAATAATTTATTAAATAAATTTTTCCCTAAATTCTTTACGCTTGTAGGGGTAGGTACATATATTCCGGCTTGTGTGCTTGATCAGAGACCCGCTTATGAAGCCTTGGTCAAGTAAGACAGACACATAAATAATTTTTTACTGTCACAGAGAAAGGTATACACACAGGGCGAAGGCGGGAATCGAACCCGCACCCGTTTCAGCGCGCAGACTGCTAGCGTAATGGTCCAAACCACTCGGCCATCCGGGCCCCTTGTGCTTGTATTTTTGACTGTTTAAAAATTTAGTTTTAACCATTTTTGACAAATAATTTTTCAAAAAATTATTGTTATAATTTATTCAAATGTTATGATTCCAATTCTTTCCCCCTTAAATTTTTAGTTAAAAAATTAAGATTCCCCCCCCCCCTGCTTTTCACCATTTCATTCTGAATGCATAATGAGTCTATTTCACAAATTTCAGATTTGTAGAATGAAAAATAAAAAGTCGGGATTAAAAGGGGTTAAATGATGACGCAGCTAAATTGTAAACATAGCCATAGAAAATCTTAGCGTGATTCTGAAGTTTGGTACAATGATACGGGGAATTAAGGTCAATGTAGGCCAAAGTTAAATTTTAGTGGTACAGCTGCAATTGTTTATACATTTGTTTCACTCTTACTTCTTAAAACGAAAGAATACTCTTGTTGGTAAGTGAAACTATACTGTAAAAAAACCCTGTTGTTTTTACAGTTAAAGACCATATTTTTTACAGTTAAAAACTGTTCTTTAGAAAAACAGTTTATAACTGATTTTATCTTCATTAACATGACGTCACACTCACAACCCATTAAATGCACCTGCCCCTGAGGGAAATTTGAAGACGTGAAAGAGTCACGTGATTGAGATCATCGTTCTGATTCGTTCCCGAGCATTAGGTTTCTGTAGCGTTAATGTTTTTTAACTGTATCTTTGATTTAGTTGTATTAACTGTACTTGTAACCGCTCCGCCATTCGAATTAAAGATGTCTTTCAGCTAACAGCATGTTGGCCCCCCGGTGGACGCTAGGTGTAAGCGACG
>JAFNEN010001588.1:0-26721 GCA_019343175.1 Oedothorax gibbosus | reverse complement strand
TTCTCTCTCTATAAACACTTCGTCATCGAATGTTAGTTGAAAAAGTTGCAACAGCTAAATTGTCACACCTGCACGTTTGCCATCAACATAGTCGGCAGCAAAGTACCACAGTTATCGTACGTATTACCAATGGTTTCATGGAAAAAGGAAATTGGTTTACTACATTCCATAACTTTTTGGAAGTCATTTATATATCTGGATCGCCTGCCAACTCCAACTTCTTTGTGCTGTTCGCTAGTTTCAAACGAGTGTCCTGGTGTATTCTTGCATTGCGAGGTTGTAAAGAGAACACACAGGCATTGATTTAAGCCAAGTTGCCTGTTGAATTTCTGTAAATCCACTTCCTCGTGTCAACCCACCCCCGCTTTTAATAGACTGCATGAGCACTTGTTCTATCACCAGATCACTCCCTAATCCTGCCCATTGTTAAAGCATGCCGAGATTGAATTTTGTCGAGAGAACGCAAGTCAAATGTGTACTTAAAAGATTTTTTTACGTGCCTCAAAATAATATGACATGCGTGCCTACGATTTTCCCATCCAGAAAATCTGACAACTCAGCCGGTGCTCCAACACGCAAACTTGGGCGTATAAGCAGGACACATAAAAAACATTTATTTTAATATTATAGTTATTGTCATATTAAAATTAGCCATTAGAAAACATGTAATCTGATACTAAGAAATGCGATAACATGGAAAAATGGTTAAGAACATGGAAAACATGGAAAAGGTTAGTGTGCTTGGTCAGCACACAAACCTGATTATCTCTACCAACCAAAACTCGAGAGACAGGAAAACAAAACGTTGAGCAATTGCCAGATCCTCTGTGAAACAACCCCATTATTTTTAATGAAATTTGGGATGTAGTCTAACCTGATTTTTTGCTTCAAAACGACGTATCCCACTTGTTTGGTTGTAGGAAATTTGCCAGGAAAAGACTCACTCGAATGATTTTGTCACAGGGACCATCCACAAATGACGCCTCGCATGATAAGGTAGGGAGAAGGGTTCATACAGCTGTAATTGTTTGTGGATATGGTCCATATCCACAAACAATTACAGCAATCCATTTCATATGGATTGGTGTGTGTGTGTGTGAGGGGGGGGGGGGGGGGGGGTTACTGTGTAGAAATGTGGCGTAGAAAGGAGGGGAGGGGCGCGTTTCAAGCGATGTTCGAAAGTAGAATTAGAAAGTATTGAACTATAATGAACTAAGATAAATAAGGATATAAGTTGACGCGTATAAGTGTTATAAAAAAATTTTCACAATTAATTGCATTGTCTACTGTCAGGTTAAGTTACAGATTAAATTACGCCTTAAGCACGTGATCGCATATGTAACTAGTATAATACTTTTTGAAGGAAGAAAATCGGGTTTGGACATTGACGTATTTAACGTGCATCATCCATCTCAACATGGATATTTCTTCGTTTGATTTTTTTTAACTTCATAAACAGTACCAGTGATGCGACTACGCATAACTAGTAACTGTAACTTAAAACGTCTTGCACACAATGTTTATTTTACACCTTAGAAAGAACTGCCAAACACAGCAGTGGTTGTAAACGCGGCAGATATAATTTGCGCATGCACAATTTTCACGAAAACCTTATTATAACGTCCGACAGATACTATGAACTCGTGTACCTATTTTGAAGTCCGAAGCTTTTTTAGTCGAGCTGTAGAGTGGTTTCAGACAGAAAGACCAATGTTCAAAAAACCCTTTTTCAGAATCAGCACCTCCCAAAACGTGTAGAAAGCATTAAATCTCAGTGTATACAATACTTTCAGTACATATATTTCACGTTAGGGATGTAAAAAACAGCAATTAAATAAACATTAAAACAAATGTTCAACTTTGAAAAAACTTTAAACAGGTGAGGAGTTGGGGGACGCAATTTTATCACTGCACCCCACCCACCTTATTTATTATGACGAATGATTATTTATGCAGCTGCGATTGCATAAATAATCATACATCATAATAAATGAATGAAGAATGGTTCCTTTTTTCGCGATTGACCCTGTGTGCAAGAGGTTATAAGTTACAGTTGTAGTGTCGCATCACTGACACTGATTATGAAGTTTAAAAAATCAAACGAAAACATGTCCTTGTGAGATGGATGATGCACGTTAAATACGCCAATGTCCCAACCCAAAGATACCGCTCTTTTAAGTTTCGTTTTAATGGCCACTCAGGTGTCGGCCACGTCATCTGACCGTTGTTAAGAATTATAACCCCCGTCGCCAATAGCCCACTTGTAGCTTTAGTGCAACGCTAATCAATCAAAAATAATTTTGTTGCTACGTAATTTTTGTTTTTTCTTTAAAAAAAGTTTTACGAGTTATATATGCGACCACGCGCTTAAGACGTAAATTTAATCTTTAACTTAACCTGAGTAGACAATGCAGTTAATTGTGAAATTTTATAACACTTATACGCGTCAACTTATATCCTTATTTATCTTAGTTCATTATAGTTCGAGACTATTCTAATTCTTCTTTCGAGCATTGCTCGGAACGCCCCCCCCCCCTCTTTTCCACGCCACATTTCTACATAGTAACCCCCCCTCCCCCCACACACACCAATCCATATCCACAAACAATTACAGCTATACGAACCCTCCTCCCTCCCTTGTCAAGCGTGGCATCATTTGTGGTTGGTCCCTGTGTCATAATCATTCGAGTGAGTCCCCTTTTCGTGGCAAATTTCCGTATCCCCACTAATTGTTTGTACTTACGGTTCGTTCTGTGAAAAATTGTTGTATAAACAGTTTTTATTTCTATTAAATAGCTTCATCAGAAGTTGTGCTATAAACGGATATTTACAAATGTAAAAAGTTATGTGAATTTGATTTAAAAAAATTCCTTTACAATGAAAGAATTAATTATGAATGACTAAGCATTTTAAAGTATGAGATACGCTTAATAGTAAGTTTTTAGAGTAAAATTAATGATAATTGTATAAAAAAAGCAATAAGGTTATGAAGTTTTAGAGTGCTCACATTGGCCGTTCAGGGGTGGCAGCAGTAGAGCGGGGGGGATAAACCTGTTTGGCAAAGAGCCCCTGGCCCTTCGGATAAATAACTATCTGGAAACCATGTACACTAATCAAAATAGGGGGAAGTTAAACTAATATTGCATGCATACAGAAGCGGATCAAGATTAGGGTCACTTCCGCAAAAAAATTGCAAGCTAAGGCAGCATTCGGAAAACATGATTTTTGAGATGTCACCAAGCTCAAAAGTCATCGGGCTAGCGACTAGGATTGGACCGAGAACTCCCTACTAGATCACAGCACCAATCATATGAATAAAGTTAAAATATATTATAAAAGCTTCAGTGATATATTATAGATGGCTGTGTTTGCTAGTGAAGGTGTCCGATTCCATTAATAAAACATTTAAAGTAAAACAAAACGGATGACGCCTTTTTATAAATTGGAAGAGGTCATGCTGCACAGGACACTTTTTCGACGCGGCTTGGCCTTCCGTGGACTACAAATCATTTGCAAAATGCTTGATAGATTTGGAAGTTTTAAGGGTAGCTGTAAGACAAGCTTACATTACTGCTGATCCTAGTGAAGTTTCATACATTTTGGATCCCACATAGCCATTCATTATCCAGTAGACATCTATAAGACGTTATTCGGAAAATCCACGATATCCATTAGAATAAGAGTTTACCATCTATCGACGTCTGAAAGATATCCGTAGTTTCCGTCGACTTACGTCTATAGCAAGTCCATTTGACATCGAAATTATAGACATTGCGGACATGTTTTAGACTTTCTGGACGAATTCGCGTTATGGTAAACGTCCATTAGAGGTCCACAAACTCCATAAGCAGTCGTATGTACTGTGTGGATATCTATTATACATCCGTAACAACAAAACATTTGTCGACCGAGGTCTACAATATCTATTAAATCTACGAATTCTAGATATGGCAAAATTTTGAAAGTTTTATAGATAGAGGGCGCCACTTAAAGAAAGTAAAAAAAAACATGATACGTGTGAAGAGGTTTTTTTTTTCGTTACTTCGGTTGTTGCTTGGTGGTCGAGGGTTAGCGGGATTCGAACCTACGTTCTTTTAAACCTACCGATCCTGAGTCCGTCATCCTAACGATTGCGCCAATTTGTCGTTACTATTACTGGTACAGTATAGTTTTTAAAGAAAAGTCAACTACGTTTTAACTTGCGCGGTTTTGGTTTTATACAAGAAAGTCCTCGAAAGTTTCCTAGAGATATTTTTTATACTTTTTTATATTTTGCTGCTATTTTGAAAATTTAAATTTTATTTCTATCCAAATTTCAGGAAAATCAAGATTAGAATTTAAAAAACTTCAGATTTGACTATATATTAAAAAAAATTCTTAGTTAAGTAGTTATTCTATCGATTTTATGGGTTTTTTTTGTCCACTTTTCAATATTATGAAACAACATCTTGACGAAAAATACACGGAACTAATCAAATTAAGAATGAATCTAAATATTTAAAATTATCAATACATTTGTATCGTTTTTAATTTTATTCATTAGTTATTATATTTATTTTAAGTTTTTCGTTTAAATTTTCGAACATTTGTTTATATATGTTCGAAGTAACTTTTTTTGCATTTACATAATAAATTAAGTACGATTTCTCCTCCAAAATAGTTGGATACCTAATTAGAAAATTTAAAACAAATAAAATAGACAATCACTAACTACTTTAAAAAATGTCAACTACAAACAAATATTTTCAAATGATGTTTTTATTTTGATTATTTTACGCTAGAGAGCGCTGCGATTTTTGACAATTTGGCGATCGTTAGAAAGAGATATATTTCGAAATCTGGTATTCACACCCTTACATAAAACTCCCTATCCATCTATCCCAACTCCGCCCTTATTCTCCTGGCTTGAAGCCTTCCAAGAAAAAACCCCTCCCCTTTACCTCCAAGGGACGAGGTGAATTTACTGGGGGTATTAGCGGGGCTGGTATTACAAAGGCAGATTTTGGTGATAAGAATATTTGGACCAGACGTCCCGTTTTTGGGGAGACATTCCTGCTCTTTATGTCTCACAATCCCGCGGAACGGAGTCCCGCCAAAAAATGTCCGTTTTTTCTGTTATAGTCCCGCAAAGTCATGAAAATTAGGGAAATAACAAAATATAGATATTTTTGTGAATATTTTTTAAAAAACGTTCAAATGATCTTAAAAAATATAATAGTAGTAATTTAATTTAATATTTTTTTAATCAGGATAACGGTAATTTAACGTTTGTTTGGAATTTGAAGAGGAGGGGCATCATATAAAAATTGTGGTAGGGAGGGAAGTGTTTTGATTTTTGCTTCCACACTACGTTTATAACTTAAAAAGTGGAACGTATTGTAATTGTTCGGTCTGTTTATCTGTCCGTCACCTAAATTCATAAAACGAATCACAAGTTTCCAGGCAAATGGGTTACGTCATATTGAGGCAAAAAAATCCGACAAGGCTATATCCCAAATTCCATTTAAAAATACTTAAAATTAGAAGTATATTTAAAACTTTAAAACTAAATATTTAACTTCCATTTAAGAGATTACGAGAAAAAAAACCATTTCTATACAATATGTCATCTGTTGCCATTTCGTCAAACGAACGAGAAATTTAAAATGCAAGTTTTTTGTTTAAAAAATATTTATTTGTGACATAAATCCAGTTTAGATAATGTATAACGTCATAGTATATAACACAATATTTATTTTGATGGGTCATAATAAGTGGATTAAGAAAGCGGTATATATCTCAGCGGTATCTGCTCATAATATCCTGATGGAAGAGATCCAGTTAGTAGGGAGATCGATTGGCCTAAAGTGAAAGTTTTTCATAACATACAAATATACAAGTCCCTGTTATTAAGGGTAACCCACTCTACTCCGGATTTATAAAGCTAGTTGTACTATATATTTTTCTTCTTTGAACTGCCAAATAATTCAGCGAACAATAAAAAATATCAATTTATTTTGCAAAAGAAATTAAATGAAAATAGGCATTTATGGTGATTAAATGTTTAAATCAAAAACCAAATTGCAGTGTTCGGTGATTTTATTTATTTTTATTTTAAGGTTGATATATCGTGTACGTAGAAGTGGAAACTTTTCTATGCGACAACCACTGTTGAAATTCTACTTGTTTGGTTTTAAATTCACATTCGCATGATAGATAAGAGAAGGTATTGTCCACCTATAAATCTAGATATGGACAATTACGGATGCTCACTATACCATCTCCCTTTGCATAAACTGTTACACTTCACTGAAAAAATTTGGAGTAAAAGTTGCATATCTACCGGCTTTTCAAATTTCTGACACTTGGGGTCTATTATATTGTATGGTGAACTTATGCAGAACTTAAGAACAAAAACTAGTGCTACGAGCGCACAAAAAGATTTATGTCAGACCTTAGTCTCAAACTCATTTTCTGTCTGTCAAAACTTAAAACAAGTTTATCTCAAAACTACTTTTTTTTGACAATAATGGCTGGATTCGTATGAAATGTGGTATGCGTATTCTCTATAGTACTAGATTCTAGTTAAAATTCAAAAAAGCCAAAATTTGTTTTTAAAAAATTACTGTTTTTTTTTACAAAAAAACTACTGGAAAAAAACCCGGTAAAAATCGAACCTCTTTTATTCTGAGGCTTGCAAATAAATTTTGATTTCCGATGGAGAAGCTAAAAATCCCGCCGATTGATGCCTTTTGCTTTGAGGGTCTCAGGAGATTAGTTACTACGGTCTACGGTGGCCTTTTTGAAAAATAGAAACAAAAATAATCTGATTCTTGTATTTTAATATATAATGAATAAACATAATGAATTTCAAAAACCATTCATTAATTCCTTCCTTTTTACATAAACTTTGACTCTGAAACATGGTCAACATTCAGGCGGTTACATGCATCGCCCCGCTTAAACGAAACGGCATTAGAAAAGTTTTAAACGCATAGATTGCAAAGAAACAATAAACATAGGTTTCAAATTCAAGTTTTCAACGAAAATAATATATACTCGTATTTTTTGTTTTAGTAAAAAATATCGATTGCACCACAAATACTTCGAGAATAAGATCCTTACTAGATAACTACACATTTGGGGAAAATAATTAAATTTAGAACTGAATTCATCATTCGAAAGATGTCAAAAAGTGATAAAGTAATTAAAACATTTTTTGAATATTAAACAGGTTTCGCATTATTGAAATAAGCTTAGAAAATTTTGCAAATCATGAGCTATAACTTCCTTCATTCTCTTTCATTTATCTCTCATTGCGATAACTGCTTATTTACGTGATTTAACTACCACTAAGTTTGTGTTACAATACATAATTATCCATTAGCAAAATAAATCCACGGGAAAGTTTTTTCATTAAAATTGTAAGGCTTTTTTTTTCAAATATTTTTATTTATAGTTTTGGTTTTTGAAAAGAGCGAAGAGCCACACAAAATTGTAAAAGAGCCGCAGGTTGCCGATGGAGAGTTTATATTGATGACGCACTATATAATAAGAGTGCAGTAATGTAAAAAAGTCAACCGTTTCTATAGATTTCCGAGAGTATTATTTCTTTAATGAAATTATATGGAAAGTTTGTGCAATAAAATCCTTCATTATGGTATGCTATCCTTATGATAAAAGAATGTTTATCATTTGGCTTTATTCGCTACCGAATAAATACTTTTGAAGGAAGATTTAAAACACCTCACAGCAAACACATCTCATAGACCCCCCTCTATCTCTTATTACGGGGAGAACTTCGTGGGACTGCTTCCCCGAGGAGGTGTCGGTCCAGATGGCCGCGGTCCAAGACGCATCGCAGGGGGTCAAGGAAGTGATTAGATTAGTCAAGACATTATCTAGTCGTCTGGATTTCCTATGTCGGATCTTTACGCGATAAATTATTTGAAAATAAACTTATTTCAAAAGTTGCCTAAATAACTATTTTTTTTCTTTTAAAATTTTAATGGGCCCCATTTAAACTTTTAAGGCCAGTTTTTGCGAATCGTATCATTATTACTCTATTTATGTAACAATATTTGAAGAGCTTAGGGAAGAACGTGCTAAGTGAAATTTTGTAAAAATTGAGTTTTTTATGTAAATAAACTTATTACTAGCTCTTTTAATGATGACAAGTTTCCACTTTTTCAGAAAAATTTAAGTTTAGTACATTTTTTTACCGTTTGTAAGTAGGTTTTTAACGTATCTAAGGGCAAACGAAAAAAATTAAAGCTCATTTTCTCGTTTTCAACTTTTTGTCACTTAGCACGTTCTTCCACTAACCTCTTCATTTTATTAAACTACAATTGCTATTTTCCTATTTTAACATGCTCATATGTGCTAAAATAATCAACGTGTCGGAAAATCAAATTACGTATTCTATTTTATGTAGAGATACAGTACAGTTTAATTTGTTTACATGATGTTTGATGCCTGACTTTCTTTACGAACTTCTTTTTATTCTTTTTACATGGTTTTTTTTCAACTCGCGAATTAATCGCTATCACACTCACAAAAAAATTTATTCAACTCGTTAAACAAAACCTTACTTTTGAACTAGTAGTATAACATTTATGCATTTAGTGCGAAAAGTAAAGCTTTTTTGTACGAGTTAATAAAATTGTTAAAAATAATTTCTTAAGTTGTAATAAATTCACATTCAAATAAGAAGTATTTTTTTATTGGCATAAGAAATTAAACTCCAAATGAAGATTATTGTACAAACTAAGAAATTCCCATTAATCAGAAAGCCGCCTAATAAAGTATCACGTTCAAATGGAATTTTCCACTAATTAATTGCTATTATTTACTTTGTCGCATTAATGCGTAAAAGTAACTTATTAACACGATTTCGTTAAATGCTTGCAAAGCTTGTTAAAAGCATTATTTTTGCAACGATTATTTTTTTAAAAAGTTTTTTTACACGATATTATAAAAACAAAATATTTTTAATAGATAATATTCAGATCTTGAGTGGCAACAGATATGTTACATAAAGATAAATTTATTCTCGAGCCTCGATTGGAGAATCAAAGGGCAGCGTGGGCTTTCCACTCATGTGAGATGCACAGATAGAAAATTCCTGACAAGCGGGGTTTTTGCGTACCATGGTTTGCGAATCATTCCGTTTTGCTGTTGTATGTAAAGAATGTTTTGAATTTTTTTTATATAAGGCAAAAAACTATATTGTTTTAGTTTTAATCTCTGTATACAGTTACAAAATTTAAATGCCGGAACACACTTTTTTTTTTATCTTACTAACTCATTTTGGTTTTTATCCGAAAATTCAAAAAGGGTAGGATTGTGGTTAAATTAATTTTCTGAGGCGCTCAATAGACGCCTTAGCCATTGTTAACGATCCCTGTTTCATAATCTTCTAAAGGAGTCTCTCTCTTCCCTCACAAGCCCCTCTCTATATGTGGAAGTACCATCGTGTACATCTGCCACGTGTGCAATAACCACACAATAAAAAGTTACGTTGAAAAGAGTGCCAATCGGAGAATCGATCAAAGAAAGGACATGAATAAAAGCTGAAAGGAAGTACTTCATGACATACACCTGAATAAAGCCAACTGTATTTGTAATTGTATTTTTGATACAATTTTTTTATTAATCTAAACGATTAATGTGTGATTCTGTATCTGGAGGTGTCAAAATAAGCAGAATGGAAGGGGGAAGTTATTCCTCAACTTTCAGCGTTTTTCGCTGGAAAGTTGTGATTTGTTTAAAGACCGCTTTCATAGACTTTACAAGAACTGTTTGTAAGCTTTTTGGACTTGAGATTAACAAATTGAAATTAAGTATAAGCACGTGTGTTAATTGGTAAGATTGGGGTTTGAATATTATTTAAAAAATATTTTTATATATATTTATTAAAACCTTTATTGATTTTTTATGTTTCGCCAGATTTACTTAAATTGATTAATTTTTTTTTTTAAAGTTAACAAATAAAAATATATTTATGAATATTTATCCATTAATGGCGAAGTGCTTTTTTTAAATAATTTCTATTGCACTTAAATTGTATTTGGTTGGAAATTATGTTTTTTGTTTTTTTATGTCGTTTAACTTATTTCTTCCAAGAAAACGTCATTACTAATTTAATACTCTTATATATAGTGTTTCGTCACTACAGATTACACTTTAATATTCTGGAGTATTAGCAAAAAAAAACCCGACTAAGTTTCTTGATGGCTTTATGTATGACAAATTTATAAAAATATCAATTAGATTAAGAATATTATTACGATCCGATTTTCCTTCGGCGCGAGATTGATATTTGGCAGTTGTTTCCTTTTTGGATACAGTTTAGATATAAATGGGTCGGTCAGTTTCTGCTAATATTTTTAACGACCTCCGAAAATTTAATTAAGCTTGCTATTAGGGGAGAGCGGGCTAAACCGTACACCCAATTTTTTTACCTAGGTTTTGAGTTAGACGATCCCGTCAAGTGTTATAGTATATCGGCAGATCGCGCAAGTTTACAATATAGATATCGTTTAGCTATGCGTATGAGTATCAGTGCCTCAGTAAAAAAAACCTGATTTACTGTAAACCTTAGTAACTGTAAGATCATGATAAACTATTTATCTTAAGCTCTCTTTTGGTTGTTAGCGATGATTGGTTAAGTGATAGAATTTAAGGTTATTTTAATATATTGAAGCGAGGCACAGATTGGGGCTAAAATCGCACAGAAGTGTACGGTTTAGCCCCAAATGGTTTGCTATGGCAACATACCTACATCGATTGTAACTTATGAGAAAAATAGGCCTACCAAAATGTTAAAGTATTTATTTTAATGCCCATTAGATATAACATCAGAGACCTATCATCTTGTCATGTCATATTACATTTTAAATACTAAGATTTATTCGCATGGATATTACAGAATATTTAAAAATAACAAAGAAAATAATAATTATCGGGTCTCGCCTTTGAAAAAAATTAATTGCACTTAATTCAATGATTTTTTTTGTGGCAACGAATTTTGGCACATTTTCTCCACATTATTATTATTTTTTTTTTAAAGCAAATTTTTAAGGCCCCTCGAAGTGAGGGCTCAGGCCACTTGCCCGTTTGTTGGTTTCCTAGCGAGCGTTGTCCACCGTTCACCTCCGCTATAGTCTGTCGCCTGGAGTGGTCAGGATGTCAAATGCGGAACCCGAAAATTCATTTTTTCAATGAAGGAGGATGAGATCTTCATTGATTTTGTAAGGAACAACAAGATCATTCAAAATAGAGATAATTTTAATTACAAAAAATCATTAATTAAAGAAACGAAAATGGATAATAAATCGGATTTCGGCTAAAATGTTGTAATATATGTTTTATTTTAACTCTGTTTTGTATCTTTAGAGATAAAAACCCCTTTGTGCGATATTTTTAACTGCGCAATTTAATTCATCAGTAGTTAAGCTTTATTTTTTTAAAATTTTATTTCATTTAAATTGGAACATTTATTTTGGAGCTTAATAACATTGTCTAGTTATAACAATATTCATATTCAAAATTAAAAAGAATTTTAAATGATAGTTTTATTGTATAGACAAGTTCAAGTATGCTAGCTGCAATACAAGTACATATCGGAGAAATTTATTATTAATTTAATTTTTTCATGTATACATCGTTTCAAGTATTAATTTAAAATATATATCTGTTTGATATACACAAGCACATATTTAAAGAGGTTGGGCTTCAATCGAAAATATTGTCGTAACTTTTCGTCATTTGACTTTAAATGTCGCAAAACCAAAAATATTATGCTCTATGTTTGTTTGTTTTACATTTCATCCTCTGAACTTTCTTCCGATGATAATTCATCTTCGTAAAGATAGCGATGCCAAGGGCCAAAATACGACGCACGCGGATCCATTCTGAAGTCCGAATCACAGAATGTTTGACACTTTCTGTCGACCGTCAACTGTTTCCCTAGGTTGACACTTTTGACCACCGACCAGTTTCGTGCGGCTTCTAGCTTCTTTTATTTAAACCATGGGGTGGTTCACGTTGACCCCCATTTTCCCCCTTCCCTGACCCTTTCAGAGGGTCCTTTCCTCTCCCTCATCAATCAACCACTATCCACTATCTTAGCACGTGCATGGTTACAAGGTTGCCATAACAGTTGGCGCTTTTTCTCAGGTTTAGGCGCTTAAGCAGTGTACTTGGTTTTTTTTACCCTAAATGGACTGTCAGTGCTGCCATCTGTATTAAAATAAAGTAAAAGTAATTTTTTTTCCAACTATTAGTAATTAAAATAATAGTTATCAATCTTCGGCATATCATATAATGCCCTTCTGTATTTTTCAAGCAAACTCTCTTGTTTCTTGCCCTAATCTTTTTTAGAAACAGGCATAAAAAGTTTACTAATTTAAATCCGAAATTAAAAAAAATATAGCATAACTATATACATATATTTTTTAATGTTAAAGACCTATTCTTAAGTAATATATTTTAACGCGTGAAACTGGAAAATGCAAATACTTGGCAGATGATGAACTTTTTTTTAAATCAATATTACTTTCTTTTAGAGATCATTCATCAGATTTTAATAATTTGGTATTCATAGCCGAATATCCATAAGAAGTTGAAACCAGAGCCAACATGGATCTCAATGACGTTTATTGGTTGCAGTAGACGACTAATAGATATACATTACGTACTTTAGATATGGCGTCAATTAGTAATCGATTTTATAATTTTTATAGACCTCATAGATTCAGTTTAGTTAAAATGGACTACTAGTGGATATACAGTTGAATTCTACAGGTTATATGAAATTTATAGACATCATACGACATTTATAGACGTGTAGTGGATAAATGTGGACATGCGCATGTAAAGAAAAGATGAGAAAATTCATCACGAAGCTCTCGAAAATCCATCTTTTTACGAAGAATCTAACACAAAAACCAATATCTTCGAAGTCCTTGATTTAGACATCTAATAGAAATATAATTTTGGTAAGTCGAAAAATATAACGACGTGGCGCATCTATTAGATATCCAGAATATCGATGTCTAACAAATAAGAGTTGATGCTTATCTATTAGATGTCCAAATGTCTATGTCTAAATTAGTGTACACAGATATATCTAATAGATATCCAAAGAATAGATTTTGTGGACAGATATGCCATAGATGTCCAATAGACATCTCGAACGGCTAATGGATCACGTAGATTAACAATAGATATCTTGTAGACAATAGTGGCTGTGTGGGATATATGTATGTAATAGGGCAAGACGTTTGGATATACGAATTTGTACCGTCTTCATTGAACCTTGACTTCAAAATTTTATCTAACTACTGCTAGTAGGACTGCCCAGGATCTAGATACTTCAGCCCAGAGTTCATCTTTCAAAAAGAATATGCCTCTGAATGCCCAAAAAAGTTTTCGGAGTTATAGTTATAGTATCATGGAAGTACATGCTGCATGTATGTATAATTTGGAAAAGATCAATATCAACGAAAGCCTCCACATTGCATTTGAAGAAAATGTCTCAGGAAGGTAGAGTTGCATCCAAAAGATGATGGGGAGGGGAAGAGGAAAAAATCTCAGCAATAAATGTCATTATAGAATACAAATTTTGGTGTGTGATATGTCCCTAAGTTGTCCAGTGCTTGTGACATTTCTCTAAATCTGTTTAAAAAATTTTTGTTGATCCACTCAAAAGAAAGACCGAATGCACAAAAGAATGTGTTTTTATAACAAATATTAGTTCAATTGTTCCTCGCATTCTAGAAACAAAATAAGATTAAAAAAACTTCAAGTTTCTCGATTTTCATGAATTCTTTATAATTTAATATATTTCAAAATTCAGTTTTTTTCTCATACTGACTCTAAAAAGGAACAAACTAAAATGGCCTCATGAATTTTTGGCCTATATTAAATGGCTGCCAATTTGTCATTTCGGTTTTATTGACTATTAACCAAAAACCTTCGCCAAATGAAAGGAACTTTTCCAACTGGGATATATCTTTAAGCAGATACTTTTAATAGTTAACTTAATTAATAAGGCTTTTTATTGTTCTCTACCACTTAATCAAAATGCAACCAACTAAATCTTTTTAAAAAGATATTATTTTAAGTGGCCCTGAAATGAGTTGTTTTTATGGTAGGTAGTTATTTATAAAGCAAATTTTTAAAACAATAGTGAAATCAAATATAAATTCAAAATTGAAGGGTGAAAAGGCATATTCAACCATGCCAAAAAACACTAAAATATACAAAGTTAAAATTTTGACCTATATTTAGAGAACAATTTAAAAA
The DNA here is from genome assembly GCA_019343175.1 of Oedothorax gibbosus. Taxonomy (NCBI): domain Eukaryota; kingdom Metazoa; phylum Arthropoda; class Arachnida; order Araneae; family Linyphiidae; genus Oedothorax; species Oedothorax gibbosus. The sequence continues at coordinate 12,432 of JAFNEN010001588.1, read as the reverse complement.
GGAAATCATTCAGCAATATATAAATGAAAACATCAGTTTTATTACATAAATTTAATAGATACAAAATCTATTGCAGAACAGAAATTGCATTTGAAGAAAAGTAAGAAAAAGTAATATTTAAAAATATCACACACTGCTTAAAAAAACAATAACCAAACACTAACAAATACAATAAACAAAACAATTCTATAACATAGGTGACACAATATAATTATTGTTAATAGTATTGCTAGAACCAAATGGGGTTGTTCAGCATTTTTTTTAGAATCCAATAAAATGAGGTGGGAACAATACATTATTTGAGTCTGAATAAGGGTATCCAATCATAATTTCATAACAAAATTATGAGTAAAAAGAAAATGCTTTTATTTATATGAAAAATCAAATCCGAAAATCACCTCTAGTTGGAAACTCACAGTAATGTACTATTCTCTGTTTTGTACAACACAATCCTGTTTCAAGTTAAGTGACATTTTCCTAAATGCATGGATGAACTTAGTGAAACTCTAATATTAACTTGAGAATAAATGACGTCATACTGGCCAGTAGCATTTTTTAAAGGTTTTTTGTGTCAAAAACTCAAAAGTATTCCAAATTCTGCTCGGGTTTGCAAAATATTTGAAATGTAGGAGTTTTTAAATCAATTAAAAGATAATGAAAACTACTGAACAACTCCCTTCTTGTTTATAAGGGGTATTGGCATTGTTAAAAACCTACATACCCTGAAGTGAAATCCCTTATATATATTTACTTCTGAACCATACAGCTCTTTATGGTATATCCTTAACTGACTAGCAATATAAAAATATCAGTAAAATTAATTTTTATAAAAACATATACAGTAAAAACATACATAATAAAATCTTTTCAAATCACTATAATATTTGAAAATATCAAACACTGCATTAAAATATTCACAAAAACAATATACAAACGTTAACAAATGCAATAAACAAAACAATTCTATAACGTGACATAATATAATCCAATTCAGGATGGTAATGGCCTAATCAGAAAATTAAATGAAAGAAAACATTGAAATTTCAATTAAGGTTAAAGCCAAAAAATTTATTGCCAATTTTATTATTGTGGAGAGTCCTAACCATCCATAGTTATTATAAAGTTCACACAAAAATTTTAAGTGTAGTGCTTAGTTGGCATTACTATTTGTATACAATAAAACATGAAGCCACATACAGTAAAAATGTATAATAAAATCTTTTCAAATCGCTATGTTGCAGCATAGAATTTTTATGTTAACAAAATTCTTATAAATTTCATGAAGAAAATTTAGAGATATACAGTAAGATGATAAAATTTAATAGATACAAAAATCTATAGCAGCACAGAAATTAGCTCTGAAGAATAATAAGAAACAGTAACACTTATAAATATCAAACATACTGCATTAAAAAATTCACAAAAACAATATACAAACATTAACAAATACAATAAACAAAACAATTACATAGGTGACACAAATAATCCAATGCAGGATGGTAATGGCTTAATCAGAAAATTATATAAAATATCCAAAATCTAGAGTTGAATTCTGTTATTCAAAGGGAGCGCCAAGAAAGTTCCATGCTCACTGGTAGGCATCAGGGAAAATATTGATAGCTTAAAATTGTGAAGTTTTATTAAAAAATAAAACTTTTCAATTATGGGAAGATATTACAGATTGATAGTAGTATTAAGATGTGTTATTCCATATTGCGGACCTCCCAACTCTCCAAATTGCAGAAAAAAGGAGGAATATTTGAAATATTTTGTATATGTTAAGTGGGATTTCATGTTAAGCAAGTTCACATTAACAGGATTCGACTCTATTTGTTTAGTCTTTTATAGAGCTTTCAAAACCGTTTTTAAATTGCATTAGAACTCTTAGTCTCCACATAAGTTTCATTTATTTCCTAAACATAACCAAAGAAATATTGTAGAATTGTTTTTGGCATAAGGCTAATTTATTATTTAATGCCTGACAAAAATCTGAGTCTAGCTTAGTAATTTAAAAACACAGTTAATGTGTGAAAAGATACAAAAAGGAACAAGGTCATTTTATTTGGAATTGCCAAGCGTACCTAGGCCACAAACAGGCTTTGTAGTAAAATTATGTTTTCTTCGCATATTGTAACTATAAATTAAGGAGTTATAAAAAAAAATCTTTCAACATTTTCCCCATGCTACTTCTGCTCTGAAACAACTAGTAAGACAGAAAATACTTAGTTTTTCTGAAAAATGATAATAGTAGCATACTATATTGTTCAAATTGCACATGGTTTAAGACCTGGCAAATAATTATTGTTTGAAACCGATTAGGGTTGTCCAGCATTTTTTTAGAATCCAATAAAATGAGGTCGGAACAATGCATTGTAAATCTGAATTAGAGTATCAAATCATAATTTTGTAATAAAAAAGCTGAATATAAAGAAAATGTGTACAACAATTATTGTAATTATTTAACATCAATTGTACAACAAATCAAATATGAAAATCACCTGGAAACATGCAGTAACATACTATATTCCCTGTTTTGAGCAGCAAAATCTTGTTTCAATTTAAGTAATGTTTTTCTATATATATGCATGGATGAATTTAGTCACACCTGAACATTAATTTTAAAATAAATGACTCATACTGGACAGTAGCAATTGTTTTAAAGTTTTTTTTGCAGTCGCATTTTAAAACTCAAATTTTGTTCATATTTGCAAAAATTTCACTTTTAGGAGTGTTTGAATCAATTAAAAGACAATAAAAAAACTATGAACAACCCTTATTGTTTATAAAGGGTATTGACATTTAAAAACCTACACATCCTGATGAAATCCCTTAATATTTACTTTTGACCAAACAGCTCTTATGGTCTATCCTTAACTTACTAGCAGTGACTAAAAAAATTTGTAAAAATAATTTTATAAAACCATATACAGTAAAAACGGATATAATAAAATCTTTTCAAATCACAGTAAGTTGATAAAATTTAATAGATACAAAAGCTATTGCAGCACAGAAATTAGCTTTGAAGAATAATAAGAAACGGTAATATTTGAAAACATCAAACACTGCATTAAAAAATTACAAAAAACAAATATGCAAATGTTAATAAATGCAATAAACAAAACAATTCTATAACATAAGTGACATAATAAAATGCAATTCAGGATGGTAACCTGATGGTAACTGGAGTTCAACTGTTGATTGAATATCCCTTTTAACTGACTAGCGTTGAATAAAAATATCAGTAAAAATACATCTTTATAAAAATATACAGTAAAATGTGTATAATTAAATCTTTCCAAAACACTTTGTGTCATTCAACAAGAAAAACAGAAGTCAAAAACTGTATAAAATCTGCTTTCTACAGCTATGTTCAAAAATATTTAAGGTAGCAAAAAGGCATCCGAGATAAAAAAAAAAAATATATATATCATTACCCATTTTTAAATTGCACAGTATTTTGAAATAATCCTTTAAGCTTTTCTCAAAATCCTTTAAGCTTTACTCTTTGCAAACATTAATCTATCTCAATTTTGCACTTCTGTAAATCTTTTTACCAACAATCGTATTAGTTTTCCCATATAAAAAGGATAAAAAACATATAATTTCATGAATTCACATCTTAATATGCCATTTAGCATTTTCAATATGATTACTTAAAATATAACTGCATAACATTTTGATGGTTATCAATTTTTAAAAAAATTTTATACATTTCAGGGTGAAAGTTTTAAAGGAGAAATACAGTGTAATGATAAATCTATAAAGTTAATTCAAAAACCATGTATAAAAAGGGGTTACTATAAAATTTGTAAATCAGAAGTTTATATAACTAAATCTTCTTAATTTTTCTTTTCGTGTACATCACTGTGTGTACTCATTTTAAAAATAATTCTATTGAGTTTCACTAAAGCTTTCACACATTATACATTGTTTTGAATTGACTCTTTGCACCAGCTTATGTAAGGTATTCATGTAAAGTAGGATCGAATTAAAAATGAATATAATAGTTATATTCCAAAAATCATTAAAAAATTTACTTTAACAAAGTTTAAAACTAACTTTAGAATAGTTTTGAAAACAAAAATTACAATGAAGGCCATTTAGAATTCTTACTTCCAAATCTTGCATCTTGTCAAATGCTTACCAAATCCAAGATATTCCCTTTTGGTTTCTTTTCTATAAAGAAGAACATAATTTTAGTCATAACACATAAAATATATAAGAAATTATCTCAATATCAACCTTATACACTCATTACAATTTCTCAAACCATCATTACCACTTTTGCAGTAGTATATGGCATCAAAATGTTATTTTTCTTGGCAATGACTTAAACAAAAAAATTGCTGCAATATCTTATTAAAATTCTAACTTCATTTACTATAAATGTATTTTACCATTTTTTTTATATTTCCAAACTTTGAAAATTAAACTTACAATGAGAAAAAGGGCCATGTACTAAATGGATAGATATAATTGATGTAGTTTAGTGTAAATTTAAAATTTTCTAACAATTATCATGTTTAACAATAAATTTTAAATAAAATATTATAGTTATTTTAGGTAAATTTAGAAAGTTTTCTATCTGACCTAACCAAAAAAATTACAAATTCTAACAATGACAAAATACAGATTTTTGCAATATGGCTAAAATAAAATGAGTTTAATTAAAACTTATTTTTAAATAAATACAGAGACTAAAATAACACATAATATCATGCTAAGAGGTTATTATATAGTAGGATGCTGAGTTTTTCCAGGACCACATATATAACCTTTAGGGAAAAAAAGTTATGTATTGATTTTAAAAAAAATCAGGAGAACTTTAATACTATAATATTTAAGATTGTAATTAGATACTATGATAATTTTCTTCTCTCATACTATATAGTAAAGTTACTAGTACAGTAGAACCATGATTATCCATCCCTTTTTATCCGGAACTCTCTGTTAACCGCGACCGCTCTCCAAGTCAACATAAAAAAAATTTATCCAACAAAGTCATTTTCGGTTCTTTACCACCCCCTCCCCTCCCCCGTTTTAGAAATAGACAGCAATTCTTAGTGAGGGATATTCGGTGATACTGAAATTGGCAAACTTCGCGATTGAAAATCGGAATTATCCGGTGCGATTCTGAAATAGGAATTCTGCACCAATTCACCAATCAGAAAAATTATGGGGTTATGAAATCAGTAAACTGCTGTGATTGTAAGATAGCAAAACTTTCACAACTAAAAAGTAAAAGCGAATTTCTGGCAATCTTAAATTTTCAAAAAACTTCGAGAATCTACTGAAATCGATCTATATCCATACTATAAAACAAAAAATAAGCACTTACTCCAGAACTCTCTTATAAAACATTATTTAAATTTTTGAGCTCTTTCTTTTTGCCAAGAAGTCTCTGAGATAACACTAAAATTCTATGTTTACTACTGCAAAACCAGCAAGGATTTCGGACGGCAGTAATTGAGGTCTCCGGACTATCGGCGATCCTCTGTACCAAAAGTTTTATTATTTTATGAACATTATCTGTTATCCAGAATTTTCAATTATCCGACCTACCCCCAGTCCCAATTAGATCGGATAATCGAGGTTCTACTGTATAAGTTTTTAGGCAATTTACCTCTATTTAAAGTATGGCAATCAGCATTAGGAATAGTTACTCCAGGTCTTCTTCACGTGATGTTTCATCATTTTCAAGGACTAAAGTCATCCGACGAAAATGTTATTCTACTAATATTGGCAAGGTTTCTTTTTAAACCATAATTTGCGAGTTGGATGCCAATATTAGAACGCTTGGGGGTAGAAGTTTTCGGTGGGCGATTATTTACATCATCGTGACAAACTCTGGGATCTGATGGTACATATGTACTTATTCTACCAATCTTTGAAAGGTTTCTTTTTAGATCATAGTTTGCAATTTGGATCCCAATGTTAGATTTCTTGGGGGTTGAAGTTTTGGTTGCTGATTATTTACATCATCGTGACAAACTCTGGGATCTGATGGTACATATGTACTTATTCTACCAATCTTTGAAAGGTTTCTTTTTAGATCATAGTTTGCAATTTGGATCCCAATGTTAGATTTCTTGGGGGTTGAAGTTTTGGGTTGCTGATTATTTACTTCATCTTCCAAAATTCTGGGATCCGAAGGTACATATGTGCTTTGCTTTGTGTTTATACTTGCTTCATTATCCATTCTTCATCAAAGTAGCTCCAGCTCATGGATTCAGAAAAGAAAACTTTATTTCGCTTCCCTGAGCTGGATTTTTTTGTCGCAAAGTGACAAATGGATGAAAAACTGGAGAATTTACTGATGAAAGGCTCGTGTCCGTTGGAGGATTCACAAGTGATTGAGTGCTATTGTTTTCGTTTAAATTCACACACTCTTCGGTGATGTTGTCTTGGTGTAAATGGACTGATAGTTTTTTTACTTTGATAATAAGCTTGCGATTGCCTAAAATACGAGGGCAAGCTATTTTCTCTAACAATTCTTCAGATGTTAGATTGGCAATTGAAACTTCATTTACATAGAAGTTTAGTTCGGAGAGAGGCCTAGAGCGAAGAACAAATACTAACCCTAACATTTCCGGATGGCACAACTTTATGTGTGAAATCGTTTTAGCGGTAGTTAAAAATGTGGACGAACATAAATTGCATTGTTTCTGGATAGCGGAAGGGAATGCCATATCTGGAAGGGATGATAATTTGTCTGAAAGTTCTTCCACTAAAACCAAACAGCTAGCTTTATTTTTCGAGATCTTTTCGATAACATTATTACCTAACATTTTTGTATCACATAAGTATTTGCAATCTCTTGCTGGAAATTTAACTTTAGAGTCACTATTTATTGTTTCATAAAGTTTATTAACAATACTAGCAATTTCTGAGTGAAATAAAGACAAATGCTTAGAAGCCCTACCCACCGGCTCCCGTAAGCAAGAACAAACTTGGCAAAGTTTCGTATCAGTAGAATTTTTGTACTGATTCTTTTTTCGATTATTACCGCGTCCCATTTCTAATTATTTAATACGGAAACTTTTTTTTATTTCGTACAAAAATCAAACGAAAAAAAAACAACGAACCACCGCTAAAAGTTTCGAAAAGAGAACATGAAACAAGAACAAGAAATAAGATTGGTAGTATTGCCATTCCTAAATTTCAAAAAGGTTGCAAGTTAATTGAGCAAAGAAATTCAGTGTTGAGGGATAGGTTATGGCCCAAAAATTAAGTATTTTTCTACAGAAAAAAAATTCAGACGTCCTATTCTTTGCTGTCGCAATTAAAATATAATGGTTAGTTTTAAAATAACAGCAAGAAACAAGAGATCATAGAGTTAGGAAGAAGATTTAGATGCTGACGGGCAAAAACCGGGTAGCCAAGTGAAGCCATCGATCGCTGGGTAGAAGCCTAAAGCCCATGTCACACGGTGTTCCGTCTTCTTAGACCTGCTCTGACAGGGTTGTCTGACTCAGGGGCGGCGGCAGCAGAGGGGCTAGGGGGGCTCAAGCCTCCCTGTCGGGCAAGGCTAGCCCCCCCCCCCCGTCGGGGAAATTTTGAATTTCGTCGGGGTAAAACTAACTTATGATATCGGAAAAATTTGAGTCGGAAAAAAAAACTTTTAACCGTTTAAAAATTCAACACTGTTTCGCATTTTCCACAACTGTCGTCTCAGTCGTGGTTCGTACCCTTCTTCAATTGACCTTGAGTGCATCCACTAAGCGGCGAAATGTAATTTCTCTTTTATCGTCCCACCACCCCAAACAGTGGTGGTGTAGCTGTAGAAACCCTCTAAAAGCTGAGAAAAACAAAAACAAAAAAAAAAAGACGTTCTTCTGAGTTTTCAGCTAGTATCATATGTCACCACTGCTGACAAATTTATGGCCTCAGGGAACTTGTCGTGGGGTGCATAGTTGACCTTCGTAGGAAGGTTCATTACCACTAAGAGTTTTCTTCAGAACGGATTTACTTATAGTGCACTTTTAAAAGATTTGCTTTTTTGTAAGAAATAAGAATGTAAAGGAACGACTACTTGTGGTATGTTTAACTCAATTAATTTATTGGATTTTTTGGAAGTATTTTAATATATATATATATATATATATATATATAATATATATATATATATAATATATATATATATATATATATATATATATATATATATATATATATATATATATATATATATATATATATATATATATATATATATATATATATATATATATATATATATATATATATATATATATATATATATATATATATATATATTTTATATATATATATATATATATATATATATATATATATATATTAATTTTAAAAGAATGATTTCCTCGATTATTGATATTTTTTTGTGTTAAAATTAAATAGCAGCACATTTGTTGTTTGTGCTCGTCTCGGCACGTAAAAATTGCTACGCAGTTTGAAATCTCTTAAAATGTTGTTTTCAAAATTGCTTTCAAATTTTGTACGTTTTTTTTAAATACGAAATATGTATATCCTAATTGTTTTTACTCTCAATTGCCAAAGTGCAAATAATGAGTACCTATGGCTCTTTTTTTCTAAACATTTAAATAACACTCAGTTTAATGACTTTTATGAATTAATCAAAGTAAAATAATGCCCAGCTAGTATCATAGCTTAATAATAGACAATCACAGCTTAATAATAGACAATAACCTTATTGTAGTGTATTACAGCCAAACTCAACTTTAAGCGCATTGCGCTTGATAAAAGGATAATGTTTCCTAAACTCTATGCAACATTCAGGAAAAGTAAAATAATTATTTTTTAATATTATTTGTAGTGGCCAATATAATGTTAGGTTTCTATTTGTTAATTAATACCTATTTTAATTGAAAGCCTTAGATTTCCACTACACACACTTTTAATTTTTGCTTTAAAGTAGGATGTTTAATAGTTCATTAAATAGTTACTAAAGTTAATAGTTTAAAATCATTCTAATGAAATTATTTAATTTCTAACGAAGGAATTAATATTTAATATAATTTTTAATTAATTACAATTAATTAGCCATTTAAGTTAATTAAAACTAATTAACTATATTAATAATAAAATGGTTATTAAACTTGATTTTTAATTAATCATAACTAATGTAGTTTTGGCTAAACCCTAAACCAAGGAGGCAACATCGAACTTTTGTAACGAAATTTGGAACCGCGGTCAAGTGACGATGGAGACGGGAGGAGGGTGATACTAATGAATTAGGCTCTCGAACTAAGTTGCATATGGGGCCCATAAATCCTACCGGCCGCCCCGGTTGTATTGAAACAACACAATATTGTGTAATTTGCAATTTTTACACAATACTCGTGTTCCATTTGTGTAGTTTGAATACCATATTTTTCTTAATGTGTTTCTGCATAAGGTTATCTCATGATAAAATTTTCATACGTAATTCAGCCCAACTAAACTTAAAAAGAAAGTTTATAAGATTATTTAAAGAATTTTTTTTCCACTTTTAAAGATATATATTTCGTTCGTAGGAAAACGGACAGTTTAAATTATATGTTTTATTAATTAATAATGCGCGTATAATTTAATGCAAAGGTCAGTTAAAAAAACAGAGTTAAAATTTTGCTATTAATTCGAATTAAATAAGAGAAAAATTAAAATATAATAATCTGTTTTTCTAACTTTTCTGACACATTTAATTTGTAACAAATATTGTATATATCAACAATAATGCATCAAGAATATTTTTTAAAAAATACACTGATTTTTATTTTAATGCAATATATTTCATTAAAAATGTCCGGTTTGTCCTATTTTAGTTCATTCTGTAAAACTAAAAGGAAACGCTGCTTCCTCTTTGTGGGAGGACAAGAATATATCCTTTGAAGGCAAGGAGGTAACACCTTCTAAGACTGTTGGTGTCTAAGGTGTTGAAGGAGGACTGTGGGGGGGGGGGGGGGGAGAGGTCTTCGGTGACGCACCCTAACTTTATATCTTTCTACCACCACCTCATTCGGCACAAAACGAAGGTTCCAGTATCAATTCACGTCTTGTTTTTCTTGGAATTTTTTTGTAGGATGCACACCCCCACCCCGTCTCTTAGCCAATAGACCAGTCTCTCTGTGACTAACTAGAAAGCGCGGGAGCGGGGGTCTTTTGGAAAATAAACACACACAAGGCAGCTCGTTCTGTACTTGTACTTGTTATTCATTGTCGAACTTATTAAAAGCCCTAGAAAACTCCAATAGTTTGAAGTGTATTTCACCTCTATTTTTATAAAAAAAATCATATTTTGGTTCAAAAATTAATTAATGTAACCAAAATATAACTCAATTCTTACAAAATAAATCGCGTATTTTGATAAGTCTTCACTAATCATGATATTGAGGTAAGTGACGATTTGTTATATTTTATGTAATTATTCATTATCTGTATTTTTTAATTGTTATCATTTTTGCATTTTGTAGTAGCTATATGATGTGAAGCTTGTTTGTTAGTTACCATTTTTTTTAAATAGGCAGCCTTAGATTTATTTACCCAAAACGTGAAATTTTTTGTTAACTTATACATCAGTAACTTAAATCCTCATTAACTTTATAATACATCAGTAACTTTAATCCGAAATAAGTGTTTAAGCGTGTTTATTAATAGTTACCATGTGTTTAAGTTCATCATTAATGAAGAAATTTGACTTCTTATGATAAAATTTATTTTATTTGTAATAAATAATTAAATTTTTTATTAATAAGTTATAATTAATAATTTTAATTTATCAGTACTAAGTTATGCAAATTAATGAATGTTATTGGTTATAACTAATTTTGTTTTAAACTGATAATTATAATTAGTTATAATTATTAATATTCATTAATTAGCATTTTCAGTTAAAAACTACATTGATAATTATTATAAGGAAGTTTTCTTTAAACCGAGTCGGCAACTTCAAAATTTCGTAACCCCCCCCCTTGGAACAATCTTGGCTACGCCACTGATTCTAATAGTTATCATTCTATGTGTACACTACCACGGTATTTTGGAGATAATGATGCAAAAAAAAATGTAATCTGGAAGAATCCTAGACTAGGGTCACCTTGATTTTGTCGTCCAATACGTACAGTTTTGTAGAGGAATCAGCACTAGCTGAATTTACCAACACGTAGGGAATACTTAGAGCTAAAATTTTTTTGTAATTTTAGCCTAAATTAGTTTAAATAAGAAAAAATAGAGGGCTTCATACTTCTAAAAACATGTAAAATTAGATGTTTTTAGCCCATTGGAAAAATTTCAGAGTTTAAGCCATGTTTGTACCCCTTTTGTCAAAATGTGCACCCCTAAAAAATCATTTGGCAATAAGGCATCCTACTGTTTGTTTTGTGGAAATTTTTGAGGATTTGTATCGAGTTGAAAAAGAAATCTGTATAGTAGCGCATTTAGCTTTAAAAAAGTTTGAAATAGAATTTTATAATTGAACAAAACTGTTAATCGATTTCTAAATTTTTTGATGAATTGCGTTTTTGTTTCATTATTGAATATTAATAATAACCTTGCGAAGTGTTCACGGTTTGATGTTGATTGTTGGTTATATTTGGACCAATTCGAGAATGAATATGTTAAAAAAAAACTTTATTTTTTAAATTATACCGACGCCCCCCCGTCAGGGTACGCCAGCCCACCCGTCGGGCAATTCCTAGCGCCACCACTGGTCTGACTGCCCAGATTCTGACGTCACACGTTCCTGGAGGGGTTATTGTGAATGATATTTATCGCTTATTTTGGCACACTTTTTCAATTAAAAAAAATTTGTTTACTTATTTCAAATCACGTTTACTCTCTGACCAAGACATAAATGCCTTGTTCGGTCTGCAATTGCCATTCCCCCTGTGCACCATTGGTACAAGAGTAATCGTCCCGGCGGATCTCTATCCCTTCGGTGCAGCAGACAGGAGCAAACTACGATAACACGATTTCGTAGTGGCCACCTATGAACATTGACATATAACAACAAAGAAAATGAATTCCCAAATTGTACCAAGTGTTCCAAAGGCCAATCCACTCCGGAGCACATCCCTGAGTGCTTGGGACTCGATAAAGAAGATCTTCTTGAGCGACCATTGTTGATTATTGATTTCTTGAGAGTGTGCAATATCATAGACCTAGTCTAGCTCTGCTGATCAACAGGGATCAGCAACAACTCTCTGACCAATCACACAAACCTGAATATATGTCTACCAACCAACCAATTATCACGTTTTTACCACTTTCTTTCACATGCACCGATTTTCTATAGTCTGGCTGTCACAACGTAGCATCCCAAATATTTTGATTGTGGAACAGTCCACTTTGTAAAAAGATAGATAGAGAGCTTAAAGGAGTCAGGGTTGCCAAATCGATTTTGACTTAAACGTCAATAGATTTCCATCTGTAGCATGCATTATTTAACTTATTCAA
>JAFNEN010001587.1:0-26718 GCA_019343175.1 Oedothorax gibbosus | reverse complement strand
TTGTAGGGAATGCTTCAATGATTTCATTATGAAATTTCTAAAATAGGTTGTTAAAAAAAAACCAGGGGCGTGTAATGCAATTACCACTCAATAAAATATACTTTTACAAGTAATTATGTACCCTAGAAAATAGTGTCCATAACTTTTAAACCTAAAGCAAGTTCTGTCGCAGCTACCCTTTGCACATGCACGATTTTTTTGAAAATCTTATGACGTCCGACCGTATCTACCCTTTAGTGTTTTCGGAGAGATATGACGCTCTGACAGACGGATCATGATCGAAAACCATTTTTTTTTTTTGGGGGGGGGGGGGGGGGGGGGGAGCAACACCAAACGTGTATAAAACATAAAATTTCCCTTTCGGAATTCCGCGACCCCATCGCAATACTTTCATAACTTTCTATTTCCTATTAGGTCATTGAAAGTAAAAAGTCTGTAAAATTCTAAACTTGAAAACTACTTTAATAACAAAAATGTTGCCTTATAAAGTATCCCCCCCCCCTCAAAATTAACAAAAAAAAGGCAACGTCTGTTTTCTTAAACTAACGCAGACCTAATAGCACACAAAACACGCTTAAAATAATTAGATTATTTGGTACTGGTTCTTATTACTCTTAAAGCTTTTCTCAAAGAAAAATGCAAACATCCTTTCCAACAGTTTTTATTGCTATTTTTTTTTACCTTTTCAATTTTTACGATGATAAAATGCTTTTCGTTTAAGTGGTTTATACGCAGGAAAATAATTATTGTGGTGTAAAGAAGTTAGGTGCTTCTCTTTTTAGACAATTAATGAGATTTAACTTGGATGGTATGTGGGAGTTGAGGCCCACGGAGGATACCTTAGCATGTTATGTCCTCTTCTTATTCTTTATTTTTGTCTTTTTTATATATAAATTGTGAAAAAGTAGGTATTGACATGCGGTCGACGTCTGACAGTCAGTTGTCTGTCCGTACCCCCCCCCCCCCTTACAAAATCGGTTCTATCATTCGGATCTTAAAAATTCTTTTTTTGTTAGAAAGCTATGACCTCAGAGACCCCAACTTTCATACTTTTTGTACGCCTGTCTGTACGTCCGGACGGACATAAATCTACTATTTGTCGGCGAATTTCCCATTGAATTAGCATTGAAATTCAATTTTGAGTCATTTAAATCACTGTTGCCAAATCAACCATGGCATGAGAAACTTTATTTAAAAATATTTGAAGCAAAATAATTTTTTCATGAATTATTTCGGATTTACGTCTACCAAGATAGCGGCAAGGCATATTTTTTTGCATACAATTATGTTTAGTTTTAATTTACATTTATTTTTTAATGCAGTTTGCAGTATAGTTTCATTATTTTTGTTATTAATAAATATTTAATCATTCTTCCAACTACAAATAAATCGACTAGACGATTATAAGTTATTTGTGAAAGAATATTAAGGAAAATAGTTGATTTTGGATTTTAGAAGTTTAAATTATAGCTGGATGCTGTGTTTAGCGATTTTTTTCCTAGTGTGTTTAAATCTAGTGTAGAAAAGATTGTTGATGATATTTACTGTTAAGAACCTAGTTGTTTCCCGATTGGAATTTTAGTTAGTATTTAAGTAACAGGAAAGTAAGCTATTTTAGTTCTTTAAGAACGTCTTGTTTCTAATTTGAAAGAATTAAAAATGAAAAGTAAGGTATTGACAATGTGGAGATTTTTTGTACGTGCTATATATTTTGAAATTCAGTTGTTTTAAAAATTCTTAAAGATATCGCATCAGATATTTGTATATCTGTCTCAATACAATAAAGAAAATGAGTGTATATATTTTAGTAACATGAAAGTAGCTCATTTTAGTTCTTTCAAGACTTGTTGACATTTTCTGTCTCAATTTGTTTTTTAAACTAAAAAAGTATATTTTTAGCCTACTTTTCTTTTTTTAATTCGAAAGAATTAAAAAAATGAAAAAGTAAGTATTGACATGCGGTCGATGTCCGTCTGTCCGTCCGTACCCCCCTTCCAAAATCGGTTCTAATCATCGGATCTTAAAAATTCTTTTTTTGTTAGAAAGCTATAACCTCAGATACTCAACTTTCATACTTTTTGTCCGTCTGTCTGTACGTCCGGACGGACATAAATCTACTATCTGTCGGCGAATTTCCCATTGAATTAGCATTGAAATTCAATTTTGAGTCATTTAAATCACTGTAGGTATTGAAATGCGGTTGATGTCCATCTGTCTGTCTGTTCGTATGTCTGTCTGTTCGTATGTCTGTCCGTCTGTCTGTCCGCCTGTCTGTCCGTTTGTCTGTCTGTCTGTACCCCCCTTCCAAAATCGGTTCTAATCATCGGATCTTAAAAATTCTTTTTTTGTTAGAAAGCTATGACCTCGGATACCCAACTTTCATACTTTTTGTCCGTCTGTCTGTACGTCCGGACGGACATAAATCTACTATCTGTCGGCGAATTTCCCATTGAATTAGCATTGAAATTCAATTTTGAGTCATTTAAATCACTGTTGCCAAATCAACAATGGCATGAGAAACTTTATTTAAACATATTTGAAGCAAAATAATATTTTCATGAATCAGTTTGGAATGACGTCATAAAATGTAGAACAATTTGATTCTTTGATTTCTCATTAATTATCTACCAAGAAAGCGGCAAGGCATACTTTTGCATGCAATTATGCTTAGTTTTAATTTACATTTCTTGTTTTTTAATGCAGTTCGGAGTAGTTTCATTACTTTTGTTATTAATAAATATTTATTCTTCGAACTACAAATAAATCACGAGCAGATGATAAATAATATTTAATTAATTTGCGAACGAATATTAAGGAAAATAGTTGATTTTGGCTTTTAGAAGTTTAAATTATAGCTGGGTGCTGTGTTTCGATTTTTTTTTCTAATGTGTAATAAATCTAGTGTAGAAACGGCTGTTGATGATATTTACTTTAGGAACCTAGTTTTTTTCCCGATTAGAACTTCAGTAAGTATTTAAGTAACAGGAAAGTAGGCTATTTTAGTTCTTTATGAACTTCTTGTTTCAGTAGAAAAGGCCTTTTTAGTTTTGTGTTAAAGTTTTGTCCTGAAAAAATTCACACATTTTTACCAAAAGAAATCGAAGGTTTTTGTTTCATAAACAGAAAGGGATTCAAAGACGTCATAAGTATTATTTCAATATTTATAATGACGTCATTAAACAGTTATCGTGAGGTACATTCCTTTAGTAAAACGTGGTAGCATCCACACTACGTTTATAACGTAAAAAGTGGAAGGTATTATAATCGTTCAGTCCGTCTGTCTGTCCGTCACCCACTTTCATAGTCGGACTACGGACAAGTATGATACGTCAAAAGATTCAGCGCATCGAAATTAGAATACATTGAAAATTTCAGAAAATAATTCGAATTTGAATTACTTCAATTATTTAAAAAAAACTGCAAAATTTAATGCTCATTTAAAAGCCATTTTTATTAGAATTAAATCACCGTTGTCATTCGCAACAATTGCTCGAGAAACTTTAATTCTTTTAGACAATAAATTAAAATAAATTTATTTTTGCGACATCGATCCCTTTGAAATGACGTCAAATATATTTAACGACGAGATTCTTTGTATTTCGATATGAAATGTTTTCATTATATTTAAAAACGAGGAATATGACATATTTATTCTTTGAAATACAAATTAATTTTTGCAAATGATAAGTAATAATTATTGAATTTCCGAAATAAAATTTAAATGAAACTAGCTAAATTTAGCATAAAAATGTTTAATATAGAATGAATGCTGTGTTTGTCGCCTTTTTACCTGTTTAACACAACTGTTGTGTGGAAGTGGGTTAAGTGACAGATTTTGTTACAAGCCTACTTGTTTAAAAGACATGAAAATCGCTCCGTTAATTTATTTGATACTGTTTGAGTGTTTGTCTGATTTTTGTGAATTTTTATTCGAAACTTCAAACTTTAAATAGTTATGAAAAATTTGAATCCAATTTTTAAAGCGAGTAATTTTATACTTTCTTTGAATTGCAAATAAATTTAGCAAACGATAAAAATATCATCAGTTTTCAAAACTAATTAAAAATGACAATTTCGGATTTTAAAATATGAAATTAGAACTGCTAGTTGTGCTGATATATATTTTTGGGGGTATATAAATCTTGTTCAGAAGCGGTAATAAGTGACTGTTACAATTACAAGCTTACTTATTTTACTAGAAAATTCAGTAAATATTTATTCTTGTTCACATAATATTGAGTTAGTCCAACCGCGCATTTACGGCTCTCTAAGTAGGGTCGAAAACATCGAAAAACTGACAGAAGGGGTAGATATTTAAAATTTTACTTCTATTAAATTCCTTTTATTCCCTTTTCTGTTATTTTTTATTATCCCCTTCACTCCCGAAAAGAAATCCTATTTATATAAACATGTTTTTCCAAGAAATTATGTATTTAGAAACATGTTTTGCCAGTAATTTTGAAAAAATTAGTGTTTAACATTTGCCAAGGGTCGCGTCAATTTGAGGTTTTGAGCGGTAAAGATACATTTTGTGCGTGCTATAAACAAACAAGCTCTGTCAGTTTATTTTGTCAATTGTCTATTCTAAATCTAGTTTTAATCCATTATGTCTTATAAATTGACTGCTGAAAAACCTTTGAACCAAGACCTTCGAAATCTGCTTAACCCCTCTTGTTATGTCATTTTAATTAATAAATCAATCCCGGATTGGGCGAGGTTGACCAATCCTTTCATCCCTTGAGTGGTTCGATAAAATGGGTACCAAGCATGCTTGAGAACTAAACACTGGGGGGTTCCGCGTGAGGCTGACCACCTTACCGGGACATATGCCTAGCACCCCAGAGCCCTTGGTCACGAAACCCGAATTGGGCACGGCAGGCCTTTGCCCAGTAATGGGCTGTTGCGCCGAGGAGTTCAGTTTTTTTAATTAATAAATCAGCTACTTCGGTATCGGTATTTTCGTAAAGATTGAACATTCTAGTTGATAATAGAAATGTTAGCATTAAGAAAAATTCAAAACTGAAGAAGTGAAATGATTTCTTCAAAGGTTCACCTTACGTTTACCTCTGGAGCGGAATAGGTTATGTTTCGAAATTGTCAAACAATTTCTCCTTATTGTCGACCTTATCTGCGTCCGATGTTTCCGTGTCACTGCGGTGAAGTCGGATGCTATACGGCCGACACTGCCCCGTTTTTACCCTACTTTAAATAAATTAGTCGTGTAATTATCATAATTAAATGGATGTTATTAAATTTTGTTAATATTTAGAATTTTTTTCCACTGCAAATAAATTTAGCCACCGATAACGAATATTAAACTAAGTTGCAAACTAAATGAACATCTGATATGATAATTTTGATATGATAATTTTGGATTTCAAAAGTTAAAACTAGAACCGATTGTGTTTTTGTGATTTTTCCGACTTGTCTAAATCTTGTGCAGAAGCGGTACTAAGTGAAAGTTACAGTTACGCGCCTACTTATTTTACTACAAAATTCAGTAAATATTTATTTCTATTCATAAAATTGAGATATAGTCCTACAGTGCAAACATGGCACTCTGTCTTGTCGAAAACGGAAAAACGGTCAAGTAAGGAAAACAATTAAACTTTTACCAGGATTAATTGTAATTTTACTGACATTTATTATTATTATTCCCTTTTCTGCAGTGCCGGGTTTCTAAGTAGGCTAAGTAGGCTGTAGCCTAGAGCGGCGAATTTTTGGGGGGCGGCAAATTTCACGACTAATTAAAGCAGCATTCGGCATAAAAAATATTATAAAGATACGAATATTTTTAAGAAAGAAAACAAATAATTTACATTAATGCGTAAACCGTAAATGTATATATAATACTAATATTTCGTAGCAAACATGGTAGCTGCGAGGGCAAGTGCTCGCCTCCTCCCGGATTTCGAAGTTGAAAGAAAAATAGAACAGTTTTTTTTAAAAAAAATCGCCTATTTCGCTTTCGATTTTGCGTATAAGGGTACATAGATTATTCTAATATGTGTATCTGTTTTAAACAGCACATACCACCCTATTTTGCAACTAACCAGCTACCTTTCCCCGAAGGGCGAGAATATTGTGACAGGGGCGGCAAATCAATCGTAGCCTACAAGCGGCAAATCTTTAAATCCGGCCCTGCTTTTCTGCCTGTTTTTTTCATAGATATAGCAAAATTGCGCTGTTCACGATTTTGCTCAATGCTCGTCGGACTATAATAATGGAATAGTAATTAATTTCGGTAACGTAAAATAAACTAGGGGTGCGTATCACAACATGGCTTTCAATTACCACTCAATTAATCAAAACATTTATATTCCATTATATCCCCATAAGGAAATTTCAATAACTTTGAAACCTATAGAAAGTTGTGTGGAAACTACCATTTGCGCATTTGCGATTTTCTCAAACTTCAGACAGGTACTGCGAAGTGGTGCACCAAATTTGAAGTATGTATATCTTTTCGTTTTTCGGCAATGCCTTTAAAACCAACAGTTCTATGGCAGCTACCCTTATGCACTTTCCGCCGTCAAAGACGCCATTGCTGACGTCTTCGGGGATTTGCAATCATTCAAGACGAAGGCAGCCGCCTGCACCACCAAAGCCGACAAGTTGGTCGCACTCCTCGAACTGCTCTCCCCATAGAGCACTTCAATCTACAGCACCCGCTGTACCCATAGACAATAACCCTTTAGTTCCCACTAGGGACTACTTTCGACGAATCTGTAGAGACCTTCGGGTCGGCAGAGATCCTTAGTCAAGATACAAGCTACCCTTAACACATGCACGATTTTCTTTCAAAAACCTTAACATGACGTCCGGCAGATACTGGAAACTTGTATAACACATTTGAAGTTTTTAGTTCAAGTTGTAGAGTAGTTCGATCGACAGACTGAATGACAGAGGGACCAAGTTCATAAACCTTTTTTTTTTTAGAATCGTCACTCTCAGAGCATGTAGAAAACACGAAATTCTAACTTTACAGCGACAAAACCCAGATTATTTTCTATTAAGGATAGGATTGAAGCAATTTAAAATTGTCTAACAATTTCCATTGTCGACCTTGTCAGCATTCGATGTTTCCGTGCAACTGCGGTGAAGTCTGATGCTATAAGGTTGTCAATCATTTACTCAATTAAATGGATGTTAAAATATTTCTTAATATTAAGTATATTTTGCATTTAGAGTTGAAATTTAGGAACGTTCATAAATTACGCAAAGGGGTTTCGACGCTTTTTACCCCCTCCTACATTGAGAATTTTCAATTATAAATTCTTGTATGATAATAATAGACTGATGCACTTACATGCAGGGCCGGGTTTAAAGATTTGCCGCCTGTAGGCTACGATTTGCCGCCCCAGTCACAATATTCTCCTACTTCGGGGTAAGGTAGCTGGTTAGCTGCAAAATAGGGTGGTATGTGCTGTTTAAAATAGATATACATATTATCTATGTACCTTTACACACTAAATCGAAAGCGAAATAGGCTATTTTTTCAAACTGTTCAACTATTTTTCTTTCAACTTCGAATTCCGGGAGGAGGGGATGCACTTTCCCTCGCAGCGACCGTGTTTGCTACGAAATATTAGTACTATACATACGTTTACGGTTTACGCATTAATGTAAATTATTTGTTTTCTTTCTTAAAAATATTCGTATCTTTATAATATTTTTTTATGCCGAATGCGGCTTTTTGCGGTTTAATTGGTCGTAAAATTCGCCGCCCAAAAAAATTCGCCGCTCTAGGCTACAGCCTACTTAGAAATTCGGCCCTGCTTACATGAATGAAGATCAAAAACTAGTTGAAAGTATATTTTAATCGAAGGAAATAATAGTTCTGTAAGGTCGACAAACCTGTCGGGCTTTTACGGCATGCAGTAGGCTCCCTTTTAACCGGACTCCGTTTAATTGGATCTTCGCTTTAACCGGGCGATTTTTTTAAAATCTTAAATCTTAAAATATAAAATCATATCATATCTTGTCGTATAACAAAAGCTAAAAATGACAAATATTGTTGTCTATCCCCCAACTATGTGATGCTGGATGCAAAATGAGGGTGAAACTATGTGGCACGTTTTATAGTTGTCATTAAAAAAAAGTTACGAATTTTTTAATGGTATGTAACGTGTAATACTTTAAAACATTGAATAAAATGACTTTTTTCTTATTTTGATCTAGCATCCTATTTTATAAGGGAAATATCATAAATGTATAAATGTGCAATCAAAAGTACATCCAAACCTTAATATTATTTATCTGGTTTAACCGGAATTTCGTTTAACCTGCTTGACCACGGCAGCTAAAATTAAGATTTTACTATTAGTTATTATTTTACAATGAAATTCAAATATTTCCTTCTCTGACTGTTTTTTTTTGTTTCTACCTGACCCAGAGTGCCATGAATACTCTGATAATTTAATCGTACTCTATCTGAAACAGTTACTATACTAAAGTTTAAAAAAAATGTACTTTCAATTATCCTCAAATGTACCCAAATTGCATTTTTTATTAGTATTTAAAGTTTCTTTTCTGAATTTTAAAAGGGGCTGGGGATCTCATCTCAGACTTCATGAGAAAGGTGCCAGGTTCGGGCCCATACATTTCCAACATAATTGCCGACCTACAAACTGTCTGTGCAGCCAAGAGTCTGACGAATAGTACCCCGCGTAGAGAGCCCCAAAGTATACCGCATACAATGTCACCTTTAAAACTTGCTTTGGGTGCCCACTTAGGTGTCGACTCGTCACTTGACTGAGGTACTAAATTATGACGCCCGTCGCCCATAGCCTCCGTGTAGTTCTGGCGCGACGATAATTAGACCTAAATCTTACGTGGTCGACCCGACCCAATCGGACTTTAATAATTAAATGATACTCAATTTCGGATACAGTTATGCAAATTAAAAAACATATACTTACATTGAAATGTACCCAAATAGCATTTTTTATTAAAATTTCAGGGGCTGGGAGCCCAGTCGGTTAGGCATTCGCCTAGCATGTGGAAGGTCCCAGGTTCGGGTCAGGGCATCGCCAAAAATGTCCGACGAATAATACCCCGTGTAGAGGAGTGCACGTTAAATGTCCTTCAAAGTCCCAACGCTGCGTACGATGTCGCCCTTAACTGTTAAGTTGGGTGGCTACTCAGGTGTCGGCTCGTCACTTGACTGTGGTTTTAAAATACGACGCCCGTCGCCAATAGCCCTCGTGTAGCTCTAGTGCGAAGATAATTCAAACTAAATTAAAATTTCATAAATGTACGTTTCAGATTTTAAAACTAACTTCAGCGACAAAATCCTTATTTTAGAGTTGATAAGCAATTTGGAATTGTCAAGCAATTTCTGTTGTCGACCTTATCCGCATCCGATGTTTCCGTGCTACTGCGGTGAAGTCGGATGCTTGCTATAGGTCTACAATCCTGTCCTGCTTTGACTTCATTCTTAATAATGTAGTCGCGTAACAATCATTCAAATGGATATTAATTTTTTTTAATATCTAGTATTTTTGCATTTGAATGAATTTCCTGCTTAAATTCATCTTAATTTATATATGAGACAAATGAAGGCTACGGTCCTGAACAGTGTATGACAAATTAAGTTTCACGAAAAACGAATTTGAAAATTTTAAAGTTAACGTGAATATTTGGAAATGAAAGTGTTAATAGTATTCACACAAAGTTCTCGTCACGGGTTAAGTCAAATTGTGTTTTTACCATAGATATCATAGTTAAAGTATTAGATTGGCAGATCACGTGACCCCCAATGCTAACGACGGGACGCACATGGAGGCCAAAATAAGGGGGCAAAATGGCCAGTGTTGCTGCCACTTTAAGGAGAAAAATACTACGAAAAAATACCATTTC
Organism: Oedothorax gibbosus; assembly: GCA_019343175.1. Lineage (NCBI taxonomy): Eukaryota > Metazoa > Arthropoda > Arachnida > Araneae > Linyphiidae > Oedothorax > Oedothorax gibbosus. The sequence continues at coordinate 16,857 of JAFNEN010001587.1, read as the reverse complement.
TAAAATTAAAAAAAAATACTAGAAAAGGATTTCAAGTCACTAAAAAGATTTCAAAATGCAGCTAGTATTTTTACGATATTTTTTGTAATTTTAGAATAAAATGGTATTTTTCCGTAGTATTTTTCTCCTTAAAGTGGCAGCAACTCTGGCCATTTTGCCCCCTTATTTTGGCCTCCATGTGCTTCCCGTCGTTAGCATTGGGGGTCACGTGATCCGCCAATCTAATACTTTAACTATGATATCTATGGATTTTACACAGTAGGGAATATCGTTCTTGCGGTTTTATCAACGATTATGTTCGTGTTTTGTCAATGTTAAATAAATTGGAATTCTCATTACATGTGCGGTAAATTTTGCCATCGACTGTACAATTTGTTGCCGTCTGTTTTATGCTGTTCGAGCGAATGTCGTTTATGTCAATCTCCTTTATTTCGAGGGGCCCAATCGGTTCAGGCGTTCGCCTTGCATGCGAAAGTTCCTAGGAACGGGCATTGCCGGCGAACTATAAACGATCTGTGCAGCAGTCCCCGTGTAGAGGAGTGCACTTTAAATATGCTCTCAACGCTGTGTACTATATCGCTCCTAAAAGTTGCGTTGGACGGGTGTCGGATCGTCACTTGGCTGTGGCTCTAAATAACGACAACCGTCACTAATAGCTCTAGAGCGACGATAATTCGACCTAACCAATCGCACGTGAAAGCTCCATTTGACCTGAAATTAACATTTGGTAACAGTAACTGTTACTAATAACCGCTTCCAAACACTATTTACACAACTTAGATAGAAAATCGCAAAACACAGCCTTTCGTTCTAATTTAAATTTTAAAACGCCAAAATTAACTATTTTTATTGATTTTCTTTCGCAGATTGAATTAGTCTTTATCGTTTGCTAAATCTGTTTGAAGTTTAAAAAAATACTGATGTATTTTTTTTCGGCTCTAAAAATAGAAAAGCATCATTCAGTTTCATATTTTGAAAGTAAAATAATAACCTGATTTTTATGCAAAAAAGAACGTTCTCTGTCGCTTTCTTTAACAACGTTTACTCACCATAATTGCCCATTTTTATTAATATATACTTTGGCTAATTCACTTATTATTCTTTATTGTTTGCTAAAGCAATTTGCAGTTCAATGAATATATGTTTAGTAAAAAGGATGCTCAAAACATAGAAGCGAAACTTGTAAAATGGTTTTTCTTTATATTTTTAAAAGTATTTACAATTTTCAAACAAATAATCTTTCTGTATTATGGTTCTCTGTTCTAATGTGACATTGATTTACCAATTGGGGTCGAGGAAGAATTTATTTTCATTCAGCATTTCTGTTGCCACTCAAGTCCTGAAACATGCCAATTGATAATTTTATTTTAATATTATGTTGACTTAATCAATACTAGGGGGCACGCCCCCTTCTCGCTATTGCTCGCCAACCCCCGGGAACTGCTTGCGCAGTTTCCTTTGGCTCGCTTCGCGATCCAGGCTCGCTTCGCTCGCTCACCGTTCATTGAAATATTTTAGTCTAGCCTTAAGGGTTAACCTTAAGGAACATGTCCGGCAATTTTTTCGCCAAATTGGTATTATGGCAGTCATTGGCTACAAAAATCGCCACAGATTGTATTTTAAGCGAATAATTATCAAATAGTTCATCAATTATCAATAATTATCAAATAGTTCAGTTTTTTTCTATGTATTCTGTTTGCATTAGAGAATTTATTTTGCTACTTTGTTGATAAGTTGATCCTGTCCATTTCTTTCATCGTTAAGAATTCTTAAATATTATTAATATATTTAAAATATTATTAATCATTAATTATTAAAAGAACTCATTTCTTAAACTATTTTTTGTGCACATTGTTTTGAACAGTCTGGTGAGTTGCCAGTCAGTAGATTACGAAGTAAGCTAGGTGTTTGGGTAAGTTCTGGCAATCGGACTTTTCCTCTATGACAACACTTTTGATACTGTCCACTAGTATTTTTTTCTTTTTTTGCAATAGAGTGCTTGACATGACTCGCATATTTCTGACAGTGATCCGCAATAGTGCTCCGTGATCAACGTTATCTCGCAAATTCTGTTTACGTTAACGCCTCGGTTTCAATTGTTCTTCGAGTGTTCGCTTGTCCTGGAGTTTCACTTCTTCATGCGATTCTTTTGCGAAGATAATTGCGAAAATATTTCGCTGCTTGACTAAGATCCATTTGTAAATAAATTGAAAAACCGTGGTAGCCGTCAACGCTTAGAAACTATATTTATAAACAATTTGATTTTTTCTTTATCAACTATGAAATAACGTGAACAAATGTATTCGCGTAACTGGATTTTAGCAAACCACGTGAATTACACGCGTTTTTTATTAATTTCAGTCGATCGAAATTATAATTTAAATTTTCATACATTATCGTACCGCCCAACCTTTGGCGAAATTAGCAAATGCATTCCCAATTTCTAAATGTTAATCCATTTAAATCTTAAATGCATATAATTTACTAGCAAATTTATACCCGTTCTTCGCACGGAATAAAAAAGTATCAAATAAATTCCAAATATGTGTACCATATACCCTGTTATAGGATCATAAACTTATTATTGTTTCCGCTCGTTATAAGTTATAAAATCCCGTTTCATTGGCTTAAAATTCCAAAATGAAAAATACGCTGTAAAATGCACTCATAAATGTAATCACAATTCCCTCATAAATACATAAAACCTTTTAGCTCATTTGGCGCGTTTTGGGAAATAATTTGGCGAGAAAATAGATATAGTTACCCACACCCATTATACAGCTCTAACACAATGACTTTCGAACAACCGACCAGCTTATAAATTATTTATAAAAGAAATTGCCTATTTGGCGAATTTTAGTTAATAATTTGGCGAGTTTGGCAACGTATTTGGCGAAAAAATAAAGACATAACACACTAATAGCTCTAGTGCGATGGCCTTTATTAACCATCATAGTTCAGTAATAGCTTAACTATACATTTATTGCTTAAATATGCATACATGCAGTCAACAGAAAAATCCAATGAAAAAACCATCAAATAAACCCACAATAAAATCCGGGAATGAAGACTGGCGGAATTACATCACTTGAAACGTGTCAATTATTTTTCAAATAATAAATTTAGTTTCTGAAAGTAATGGCAAAAGAATAAAATAAACATTTTGAATTTTAAATGTTTTCGTTAAAAGTTTTATTTAATTTTTTCAGCCGATGGCATCAGGAAAGAGAAAAAATGATCGGATTTGAGCGAAAGTGGTGTATTTTTTTCAGAAAATTCGAATTTTCTCTAAAAATGGAACAAATATGAAAAAACTAAGCCTCAGGTGCACACGTTAGTATTAAAGGGAATCTATCTTTAAAATTTCGAATTCCTGTGGGCAGTATAAGTAGGTCTTTTACGATCCGATAACAGACACACAGACAGACAGACTCTTTCTTTTATTATTATAGATTATGAAGATTTTTTTATACCAATCTTTTATTAATTCTTAACGATTTTAAATAATTATTTACTTTTTTAACTCAATTCTTCAGCATTTTAACGTTTCACTTTTTTTATAAATCGTTGTGTTTTTATTCAAAAAACTGTTTTACTGCCGTATCGAACAATGTTATGCACATAATATTTATGGTTGTTTTTCATTTTTTGGCCTTATATTGCAGCCATTCCCGAAATTGTCAATCCTTATGTTATTTCGTAGGGCTTGTCTCAAAAAAATACATTCAATGTTTTTCTGCCGTATCGAACTATGTTTTGTGCATAATATTTATAGTTATTTTTCCTTTTTTCAAGCCATTCCTGAAGAAACACATTTTTGTTGTTTTCAGTCGGCCATTTTGAAATTAGTAGTATTTTTGTTCATTTCGATTGTTGCCATTCCAGAGAAAGAAATATAAGGAAATTTGGGCGCCGTATAAGAGTATTATATATATATAGATTAAATTGTTTTCTAAATTAGTTTTAAAACTATGAAATCAAAAAAAATGATAACGATTAAACTCTTTTGAAGTACGTAGTAAAAATTTTCCATCTAGGAAAATAGCCAAGTTATGAATATTTCCTTTTGTGACAAAGCTTTGAATATTATGAACCTCAAAATAAGTGTTAAATTAATTCCTTTGAAGGGCATTCATTGAATTGAAGTATGAAATAAATTTAATCATGTTAGAAGAATAAACTCGAAGTTCTAACCTTAAGCTCCAAGTCCTAACGCTGCGGGGGGCTGGGGAGCCCAGTCGGTTAGGCATTCGCCTAGCATGCGAAAGGTCCCAGGTTCGGGTCCGGGCATCGCCAAAATAACTGCCGACCTATAAACGGCCCGTGCAGCCAAAATGTCAGACAAATACCCGTGTGGCGGGAGTGCACGTTAAATATCCTTCAGAGTCCTAACGCTGCGTACGATGTCGCCCTTAACGGTTGCGTTGGGTGCCTACTCAGGTGTCGGCTCGTCACTTGACTGTGGTTCTAAAATACGACGGCCGTCGCCAATAGCCCTCGTGTAGCTCTAGTGCGACGCGATAATTTAAACTAAACTAGACTTGTAATCTGTAATGAATGTTGTTGTTACTAAACCTTCATGACCTTGCAACAGCTAGATCTGATCCATGTATTCTACAGCGCGTCCCAAAAGTTTATAGACAGCTGTTTTTTTCAAGTTAAAGAGAAGAATAAGCGAGTGTGAATGACGAAATAATTTATGCAAATATCTAAGAGAGTATTTCAAATAACGCTCAAACAACTGTGAGAGATCATAAATTTTTTTTTTTAAAATAAAATCGAAAAAATGCTGTCCCAAAAGTTTATGGACAAAAGGTGTTAAGAGCTGTTTTTATTAATGAAAATATAAATGTGCATATTCTATTATTTGTACACGTGACGTAATAGCTTCCTGAGATAAAAACTAGTGGGTTGTTCCTTTTTTGATTCATTGCAAAGATGCCTGCCAACGTGCAATTTACGAAAAATGAAATTTTACAAATTCATCGTTTAAAAGCTCGTGGGATGAGAGTTGTAGATATTGCTAGAAGAATTAAGCGTAGCAAAGCTGGAATTTATCAAATCCTAGCAAAAGGTGACATTTTCGAACCAAAATCTCGTCCTGGAAGGCCAAAAAAGACAACAAAGAGGCAAGACAGAGAAATTGTGAGACTTGTTTCGACCGAAAATTTGTCTGTACGATCTACAGCCAAAGAAATTACAGCTTCAGTATCAAAATCTACAGTCCACCGAAGGCTGAGAGCAAGTAAGTTTTTAAAATATCATAAAATGCGACGCACGCCAAAGCTTACAAAACGCCATAAGGATGCTCGAGTTAAGTGGGCAAGAAATTACATGCATTACAAAGACGAATGGCTAAGTGTGGTTTTCAGTGACGAAAAAAAGTTTAATTTAGATGGCCCCGATGGATGGAAGTACTATTGGCACGATCTTCGGAAGGAACCAAGGTCCTTTTTAAGCAGGCAACAAGGAGGGGGTTCAGTAATGGTGTGGGGAGCCTTCTCCTTCAACGGAACAACTGATATTGCTTTTTTGAAAGGTCGGCAATATTCTGATGATTATCAAGGAACTCTTGAAGCTCACTTACTTCCATTTGGGGAGACGCTAGGGGGAAATAAATGGGAATATCAACAAGACAACTGATCCATTCATGTGTCTAACTCCACTATGCAGTGGTTTAGACGCCACAATGTTAAAGTTATGGAGTGGCCAGCTTTAAGTCCTGACCTGAACCCTATAGAGAACCTCTGGGGAATAATTTCGAGGGACGTTTATGCAAATGGGCGCCAATTTGCAACAGTTCAAGATCTAACGATGCAAATTGATCAAAGTTGGTTTAATTTGAAGCCCGAAATTCTCAAAACTCTTGTTTTAAGTATGCCTGATCGAGTTTTTCAAGTGATAATGAAGAACGGTTTAAAAATTTGAACAATAGTGCCAAATTAAATGGAAAAATGGACTTGTCTATAAACTTTTGGGACAACCAAATTTTTTTTCATTTTTCACTAAATCTGTGATGTTGTTATGTTATTTGTGTACAGTACTAATATTGTATTGATATTTTTGATAATTAAAAATAAAAAAAAAATCTTGCGAAACGTTTTCCTATTATAAAATTCAAAAAACACAGCAGTCCATAAACTTTTGGGACGCGCTGTAGCAAAGTCAATATCGATAAATGTAGAACCTAATGAATATGTAGTAGCCACTCATTTTCTTTTAAATAAATCAGTGGCTACTTTAAAAAGTAGTTTTTAAAGCGTGTTAAAATTGTTGTCTCGAAGGTATTTGGCGACCATATATTCCTGCATTTAATGTTTCCGGCGTGGTACTGCGGTGAAGTCAAATGTTGCTTTGGTCGCCTGACGAATAGTTACCGACCTTGTTCAAAGTTGATACTCTCAAACCATATAGAACACTTCTCAAAGTCGCATTTTAAGTCAAAATCCTGGCAATTTAATAAATTAATACCGTTGTGCTTAATTAAAGGCATTTTAGTTAATAATTTGTGCATTTTTGTTGTCAGGATTCCGGCTTGTCGGGAATTCGTCTGTCGGCATTATGTCCCAGACCCATTGACTTAAGCAGGTTAGAAGAAAGTATACAGCAGTGATAGTGACTAGACATCCAAGAAATCAATAGCATTCAAACAGTGTTAAAATAGTAATCTTAACAAGAAAATATGAGTGAGCTTAAACAGATCGCTTTCCATTCTCGACATCGCCAAAAGCTTGTGTGTAACTTTTGCGCTAAATATCTACTTTATTCTAAATAGATTAGTTAGTAATGGTCATCAAACTAGTTTCACGGTAGAGAGAAAATTTTTAATTTATGAATCGAGCGAAATATAAATATTTGCCTTTATAATATGATGAAGGTATATTATACTGCTAACATCAAAACATATGTAAAGCAGTAAATTTAAGAAATATTAAAATAGCGATTTTTCTTTAGTGCCCGAAGCATTAAGAGTTTATACTAGAATTAAAAATTATATATGGACATGGGTTTTTCAGGAGTTTATTGAGTGGTAACAGTTGCTCAGGAATGTAGCGTTTGGTTAATCAATGTAGTGGGCGTGGCTTACTGTGTCCAATAACCTAAACCACCAATGAAATCCAGGAATGAATTACGTCACGGGAAACAAGTCAATTACTAACTGCAAATTGCAATTCATTTTAGAAATAATTAAATCGGAAATAAGTTTCAAATTTGAAATATAAGATTAACTTTCTGTATTTTGTAATCTTGGTTACTTTCCTTATCGAAAACATTACAAATTATAATCCTGATTTATCTCTAAGTATTTTTTAGTTTTTGTATTGAGGATTTGCTGGCAGAGTATACATATTTTAGTTAAATACAGTTTATTCTTACGCATAGGTCTGTTAAGTTGGAATTTTTTATTTTTACTATACTGAAGTTTTAAAATAATTTTAATATACTGACGTTAGTAAACTGGAGGTTTATTTTACATTTCCCCCATAGTAATATAATTTCTTTTATTTTTATCTTATTAGTCTACTTTTATTATTGCAATTACAAATAATTAAAAAAATAAAGTAGGAAGATGTCCGACTGTCCGTACGCTCCTTCCAAAATCTTATCCGTTTGATCTTAAAAATTCGTTTTTTGTTAGGTCCTCTAAAGTTATACCTTTCTATCTTTCACACTCTTTGTCCGTCTGTCTGGACGGATATATGTCTCTTTCGACGAATTGCTTATTGAATTAGCATTGACATTTTATTTTAAGTCATTTAAATCACTGCTGCCACATCAATAATATCATAAGAAACTTTATTTAAAATTAATATTCAAAGCTAAATTTAGTATCTATGTCTTATGAATCAGCTTGAAATGACGCCTTTTACCTTTTAAAGGCGAAGACTATTTAGCTTTTAGAAGGTAATAATTGGAAATTTTTGGAACCGCGTTTATGATCTATCTGTAGAATCTAGATAAACTACTAGTCCTCGTGTAGCTCTAGTGCGACGATAATGGGCTTGTTTCACGTAATACGGAAAGAAAACAAAACAACTAATGAAATCGCAGTATTGAGAGCTTAATATAAGAAACATTCTCATTCAAACTAACCTAACCTAGATTTTTTAAAAAAATGACTTTCTTCAAAGTAGAATTAAAGCATGTTAAAGTGTATGCTCTTTTGGCGACCATTTGGTGCATTTCAGTTTAAATTTGGCGACCACATCTGCATTCGATGTTTCCGTGCTACTGCGGTGAAGTCGAATGTTGTATGCAGCTGCCACTGTCAAAGAGAATACCTTCTAAACACTAAGTATTAATTGAGCTTCCAATTTAATAACTACTGAAAAATTAAGTATATCATGACATCAAACAAGTTTTAATAATATGAAATTTAAAAAATGTTAGCGATTAAACCCTTTTAAGGTTAGTAAAATTTTTCCGTCTATGAAAATTGCCGAATTATGAATATTCCCTTTTGTGACAAAGCTTTGAATAGTATGAACCTCAAAATAAGTATTAAATTCCTTTGAAGGGCATTCATTGAATTGAAGTATGAAATAAATGTTGTGAACATGTTGTTAAAAGAATAAACTCGAAGTTGTAACCTTAGTAATTTTCCTAATCGAAAGGAAACATAATTTTAAAAAGGTAAAAATTAGAATTTATTTTAACTATAATTATGATCTGTAATCTATATAAAAATGTCTGGTTTATCATTGTCTTTTGGGTATTTGGCGACCATAACTTTCGATGTTTCCGTGCTACTGCGGTGAAGTCGAAATTCGAATGTTGTATGCAGTTGCCACTATCAAAGAGCTTTAACAATACCTTCTGAACACTAAATATTAATTGGATTTCCTATTTTTTAACTACTGAAAATTTAAGTATATCACAACATCAAACAAGAAAGTGTAAAGGAACCAATAAAAGCATACTTGTATGTTACTTAAATACTTACTGAAATTCTAGTAGGAAAACAAGTAGCTTTGTAATATTAACTGTCGCCTAAAACCGCTTCTACACAAGATTTATACACGTTATAAAAAAAATCGCCTAACACTGAGTGCAGTTGTAATTTAAACTTTTGAAAACACAAATAAGCTAGTTTCATTATTTTCGTTCGTAAGTTAGATTAATTTTATTTATCGTCCGCTTAATTTATTTTCAGTTTGAGGAATAATTATGTAAAATTGCTTGAGTCAAATCCTAGCACCTGTTCCAGCGACTTTTGACACGTTTGGAAAATGTCAAAAAACCTTAAATGACGTGAGCTTTTTATTTTTGAATATGTTACAAACCTATCTGTCAAACCTAATATTTTCAAATTACTTACTAATAACAAAACATAAAATGCACTCCCCCAACTGCACTAAAATAAGAAATATAAATAAAAAAAACATTTTTATTAAGAAAATATGACTTGTAACCCTGTGCTACATTTTATGACGTCATTCCAAACTAATTCATATGACAAAAATAAATTTTACTTCAAATATTATTTGTTAATAAATTTCTCATGTCATTGTTGTGACAACAGTGATTTAAATGACTAAAAATTAAATTTCAATGCTAATAATTCAATGGGAAATTCGCCGACAGGCAGTAGACAGATGCCCTACCGGGCGTACAGACAGACGGGCAAAAAGTATGAAAGATGGTTCTTTAAGGTCGTACCTTTTCCAATAAATTTAAGATCCTATGGATTCAATTTTGAAAGGGGGACATCGGGCATCGTCGAGTCGGCAAGTCAATACCTACTTTTTAATTACTTAATTCTTTCGAATTAAAAGAAAAGTAAGCTAAAAAATACTTTGAGATAAAGCAGAACATGCCAACTCGCATTTATTGAGGAACGTACAAAGATTGTATCATCAGTTCCAGAATTTGCATTTGTTGATATTTTCGAAAGTATAAGTTGTCACGACTCTGCCTACGTTTAGTATAGAGTACCTATCTAGATACTCTAACATTAGCCAGAGAGTGCATCTTTAGTGAAATTCCATCGAAGCCAAATGGCTTCTACCCAATTCGAAATAGGTTAATCATGTCAATAAACAAAGAACATTGTTAAAGAAAGTTTTTGTCATTTCTGACCAGTATGTATTCCCCTTTTGTTATCCTATATTAATTCTGCAAAACAACAACTGAATACAGAGTATTTTTTCCCCTTCAAAAATTTTAAAACGGTCTAACAATGAGTTTACTCGCCATTTACTAGAATGTAATTCCTCACGCACGAACAACATTGTATCCAATTTTTTGGAAACAGCTCAATAAATAATCTCTTTTAAAAGAGATTATTTTTTTTCTATTTTTGAGTTCGAAAAATGATGATTATTTCTTTTTTTTTTATTTGTACTAAATGAAATTTTGATTTACTTTTCAATAGAAAGTTGGAGTTTCAGAATTGTTTTATTTTTGCTCGTTGAAGTGTCCAAGACAAGTACTTTTTTTCTAAGAAAAAGTCCTTGAGGATGTGTTTGGGTATGATTTAAGGGAAGTCGGATGGTTCTATCTCGCCCATGTTAATTTACCTAACTTTAGGAACATTTTTCTCAGGAACCATATGAGATCATTATAATTTTTTTATAGTTTGTTCCTTACATATAGCTCCTTGATTTAAACTAAAAATATTTCAAAATATTAAATACTTGTACAGTGATTTTTTTTTAATTTGTATTGAAAAACACAAAAATCAGATTTAAAGTTATATAATTTTTGTTTGAACAGAGATATTTAAAATTCTTCGGTTTATATCAAAGAGCTATTAATGGGGAAGAAATAACAAAATAAAATATGTTGATATCTTTCAGAGTTCCTGGGAAAAATGTTCCTAAATGTTGAAAACCTTATATTTCAGGAAACGCAAAAGAAAAGTAAGGTTTAGGTAAGAACTGATGTTAAGAGTTTCTGAAAAATGCTTATAAAAAGAAAGCTACTAAACCGAAATCGATAATATTTGTCTTAAATTAAAGCTATAGATATGCAGATTAAAAATACACGAAAAACAGAAAATCGATATTTTTGACCCAAACACCCATCCCCTTAACTAAATTAATTTTTTGACAAGCAACATTTCTTTGACTTTTACTAATTTTCAAGTAGTATAGAGTTTTATTTTCAATTGGCTTGTTTCAGGTGAGGTATTTCTTTCCAGCTTTTATTCCTGAACTTCCTTTGATCGGTGCTTCGATTAGTCAATAGTAATTGACTTTTCGAAAGAAAATAAATTAAACTGACGAATTTAGCGTGTCATGTTTAAGGTAGAATTAAATGCTGTTTGGCGCTCTTTTTTCCTTGTTGAGTATAAATGCAGTGTGGAAGCGGGCTAAGTGACATATTCTGTTACAAATCTATTTTTTTCATTGTAAAGCGATGCTTAACTTTAACACAAAATTAAGCTTAATGGACAAGTTGCATGAAACGCGAAATTCCTAATATATGTGTTTTTCTGGTACATTAGAAGCTGCATATTCCGAATGTAAGGTAAATATTCACAAATATGTTTAATTTCAACAAAAAATGCATTTGAAATTTGCCGAAAATGTACGTCACTGAAAACAGCTCTGACGTCAACTGTTATGTTTTTGGCGATGTTTTGATCTATGCTGTAATACACTTTATAAAATAGTAAACCTTACAATTTCTGCGAAACCTCATTAAAAGAAGACAATATTATTTGTAACCTGTTCATATCAAGGAAGTTAAACATCTTGTTCCAAGTTTGGTTGTTAGTTAAAATACACACACTAGAGCGCGTATGAGCTATTGCAGAACTATTGACTGTTGGATCTGATCGGAATAATCGGGTGAAATCGTTCAACGTTTGAAGAAATTAACTGGAATGAACATGACATGTTTCTGTAAAATAGCATAACTTTTTTAAGAGTTTGATAAGAATGAAAGCACGTTTCACAGTTTCAAAAGCGATACAGTGAAACGTGATACGAAATAACACGCCAAGAAAAAAAAAAGCCAACCGTGACGTCATCTGTTATGCTAAGAGAGGTTAAACAGGAGTGACGTATCATTAACTTTAAAAATGAATTTAAAAATAAATACATCTTTAAAACCAGAAATACTTGAGTTTTAGAGGTTTTTTAATATGCTTAATCGAATAAATATGTTTGTGGAAAACGCTGTAATTGTCCATTGGCTTGTTTCAGGTGACAAAATTTACATCTTTCATTCCGACACTTTCTTCGACCGGTGGTCTGTTCCCACGTGACAATGATTCACCAATCGTGGCTCGAGGAAGAATTTATTTTCATTCGCATTTCTGTTGCCACTCGAAACCGGAAACTGTTAAATTTTTTTTATAAATTATACTCAGTTTTTAAGGTAACAAGGAACAAAACGGCCTCTCAAAATATCGAATTTTCATTTAAACTTTAGTTACTGAATCGTGTCTTTACGAAAGAACTTTTATGATGCACATTTGAATATAGGGCTGGAGTTTGCAAATTTGGTAGTTTATTTCAATATGACTTGGTTGCCAGCTTTAAATGTCGTTATTCCAAAACACCAATTTTCAACCTTAAGGTACACTTTTCTCTTTCTATTTTACTAGAAGTGTTGAAATTTTCTGTGATTTCGTATACATGTCTATTTAACACAGTGAACCAAAAATATTCCAAAAAAATATTAAGTGAGTAAAATAAGACGATTTTTCTGATTTAAGAAATGCGCAAAATTTCTATTTAGGTTAATAACTTAAAATTATGAATGTTTTATTGTCAAACGTGAGGTTCACTGCGTTGACTGGACTTTTTTTTTATTTCTATAAAAAAAATTAGTTTCAGAGACGCGCAATAGTTGTGCTGATGGAAAGTGTACCTAAAAGCTAAAAACGGGTGTTTTAAAATAATGACATGAAGCTGGAAGCAAATTTATATTGAAATTAACTACCAAATTTGCGAACTCCAACCCCATATTCAAATGCGTATTATATAGAAATATTCGTAAATATTAATTTTAGTGATGGAAAGTGAAAATGAAAATTTGATATTTTGAAGCGCCGCACAGTAGTCGGAAAAGGCTAAAAAACGGTCAAAATTCATTTACTTTTTTGTTGTTTGACACAAAAAAGCATACAAATTCGGTTTTATAGGTTTTTGACCCATATGAATCGATATAGGGCACAATCAAGTTTGTAAAACCTATGAATTTTAAGTTACAGTTAATGCAAAAAAAATAGTATGTGAAGATGTAATGTGAAAATTGTATGTATTGCGTATAAAGAATAAAGCTTCAATCAAAATGTACATTGTGCAGGTGCATATGCGTATGTTTAAATCATGGTAATACGTAATCGTACGTCAAGTAGTCACAAAAAGCCAAAAAACTAACACAATCTTTTAAAAAATGAAACTTTGAGTGAAAACTTTACAATATTTTCAATATTTTCTGCTCTCAATTTTGCTTATGATATTAATTGAAAACAGTTTTTTTAATTTGAATATTTTTTTACTAATTTTTGAACTATGCATGAATTATATAATATTAAACATTAAAATTTTTGGAATAATTATAAAATATTTAACATTTAAGTTTGTGGAATAATACCAAATTTAATATCAAAATATCGTACAAAAAATATAAATACAAAGAACATATACTTTCAAATTATTAACCGTCAACAGTTTTTTAAGACCATATTAATTAATAGCATTTTATTATTGAAGATTTTAAGGCCAAATATGGTATTAATATTCATCTTAAGACTTTTTAATGAATTTTCGTTTAATTTTAATGCGGTTTAAAATTTTTATTAGGTTTTTAAATATTTATTAATAATATGGTAATTGATTTAAAAGTACTATATACTGATATTAGATTTAAAAGTATATTATTACATCAGAAATGCAAAGAATACATGTATTTTACGAACTAAATAAAAGTAACTTTGATAGAACAGATTCATAAAGAGGATTTTAGTCTTGAAATTGTGTTGAAGCACTAAACATTTTTGCTTTGAAAACAGATAATTTGTTTAACATTCTTTATGATTACAATATTGATATAATAGTTTTTTTAGTCTTCGTGTAGCTCTAATTTATTGTTTTAGGCATTGCGCGAAAGGTATTAATGTAAGGGTCCGATGAAATAGTAAGAAAGTTAAAACACATCTTCATTTGTATTTTTCCTAGAACTTTTTCTTGAGTGTTCTCGTCTGTACTACCGAAAGTCTTTGTTTCTGGCCTCTTGAGCTTCTTCGGTCAAACTTCATATGGGTAACAATTATCATGTTAGGAGGAAAACTTGAAAGGAAATGTGAAAACCGAAGTTAATAAAAGATGAATTTTTCAAAAATGCTGTCAAAAACGGGTGATTCAACATAGTGCAAAACCCTATATATTTTTTTTTAAATTTACATAAAATTTTAAAAAAACGTCGATATCTGTTTCTAAGAAAAAACCGGTTTCCGGTTTTTAGACGGTTTTCCCAGCAGAAAACCGGTTTCCGGTTTAGACCGGCCTCATAAAAAAACCGGTTTTTCGATCAAAATCGAGGGCAAAAAAACGGTTTTTAAAAAAACCGGTTTCGGTTTTCCATCCCTAAACGTCACGCAGTATTTTGAAATGTCGACCGCGCCGCGAATTTCGTGATTCGGATTCAACGAAAATTGAATTGAAATTCTTTTTCTTATATATATTTTCCCGATACCTATATTTATTTCTGAATCACAAGTGTTGCTGACGAGTTTCTTCTCAAAATCTTATCCTGGATTTGTCAAGGTTAGTTCTTATACTTGCGTAAATCAGCATCATGTTTTCTGCAGCTGTTGTGCCGTTACACCCATTTTATTTCTGTATTAAAAAGTCCTACTGTACATTTTTATAATGTGTCAAATTATTTCGAATTCATTCCATTTTGTTGTTAATAAGCTTTATTTGTTCTGTGTTTGTCTTTCATTGTTAAGATACGATATTGTCATAGAATCAGGTTTTTTACACCGGCCTAACATTTGAATTTGGCCGAACCTCTAACCTTGTTTTAAATTACATCTGATTTAAATTAGTCACAACAGTTTGAATTGGTTTTTTTTATTTAATTTCTTTGTTTAGCTGTTTTAAAGGAAAACAGATCAAAGCAGACGTCAAATTTTAGATGTATTCTTCTTGGCTTGCTAATATTTTGCATTGTTTATATGGCACATAAAATATTGTACGGACAGCATTACTGTACTGTTTACTTAAAATAGGGTGATATGTGTTCATGGAGAAAGTTTAAATCCTTGTTTAGTGTGTGTATCCTCTTTGCTCCAGAGGTACATACATGGATGTTTGTAGAATTCACTTCAAAACTTAAGTTTACAATTTTTCTTAATACTAACTTTTTTATTTTAAAAACTAGAATGTTTAAGCTTTCCAAAGATACTGATACCGAAACAGCTGATTTATTACTTGTATTGAAAAATGACGTACCAAGAGGGCCAAGAAGATTCAGGGTTGGGTTTTTCCCGTCCAAAACTAATATTTCCCATCCCATTGGGGAAAACTGGTAAAGACCGGAAACAACTTGAAAATACCCCCTTCATTTCTGGGCTATACCTTATCTGGGAAATTCTTCTTAATTAATAAGTTTTATAAAAAGAAACATCAGTTTGCTTTTTTGTTTACATCCTAATCTTTGTATTCTGGCGGTCATTGTAATTGTTCCACTGTCTGGGTCTGGGTGGAGGATCCATTGTTAAGCTCGCACTTTTTGTTTCACCTCATCCCCACTATAGCTGTTATAGTTTGCAAAGCCCAGTAAAGTTGTTTTATTTTATTTCTAAATTTGTCAATTTACAGGCCTCGCAGCGCTCCTATAATTCCTATAAATTTGAAAAAGTTCCTATATTTCCTAAAATTCCTATTTTTTCCTATATTTTAGACCCTTACTTTCGTTTTTTTTCCCCTTTTCATCATTACGATCTTTCATTAAAACTGTTACTGTGATTACGACTCCCGGACTTGATCGGCAGAAAATTTTCTGGTTGGTTTGATTTGGCCTGAATCGGAGCTACACAAGTAAAATGAGACACCCTTCCGATCAACCGGATGCAAAAATCTGCCAACCATTATAAGGCGATGGACGTCATGGGTAAATTTCGTCAAAATTACTAGGCTGCGAAATAAGTAAATCAAGAAGCATTATTGGACTGGATATTTTTGGTCAGGTGTTGATGATCCTCTTCTAATGTGGGTGGGGGGCGGGGTGTCCGCTGGCCGATATTTAAAGATATCTTAGTGCAATCTAATCTTAGTTTATCTTCAAATTTTAATTATATTTTTTATCTTTATTATTTAAACTTGTTCTACATTGAAATTTAAGTTTAGTTTTCATTGATATAGACCGAGAATGGAGGAAACTATTTTTTCGGTGGCTTTAACGTTGTGGAAATTTTGAGGCGTCCGTCGTGTAAAAGCCAACCCTTTTTTACAAGGCGCTATTTTTTTGTGCTTAATTTCTCGATCGAGATATACGAGTATGAGAATGTTCGGTATTTATTAACTATATAAAACGAACGGCTGATTAAGGAATTTTGTAATTGTTAAAATCGAAATCAATTGAATATTTTCTATCAAAATTTCCCCAAATTTATAAAATTTTTAAACAATCTAGGATCTCCGGATCAGGCGTATTCTGCACCCGTGTGATTGTCTATTTTCCCTTTTGTATGATTTTCAGAGGTTTGCCCGATTATGGGATGAGTTTTTCTGTATTTGGATCGTCAGGTATTAGGATCGACAGTTTTCGGATATTAGGATCGTCGGAGTTTCCGGATACAGTTAGAGAACCTTTATTCCGGTCATCGCGGGACTTGAGCCTTTCCGGATTAGGGATTAACTAACCAATATTTCCACAATTCTGAAAATTAGAATG